>JACCPG010000166.1:257561-295297 GCA_016069955.1 Drepana arcuata
TTAAAAGAAAATAAAAGTAGCCTATGTCCTATTCCTAGGTATAAGCTATCACGATTTCAACTTTCAGCCGAATCGGTTCAGCCGTTTGGCCGTGAAAGAACCGCAAACATCCAAACTTACAAACTTTCACATTATTCCTTTAATTTTTTTTTATTTATTTATTTATTTCAGGTAACGAGGCCCATAGACATACAATAATACTATATAAAATTAAATATAAATTTATAATATTAGTAAGATTACAATGCAATTCCTTACCAGTAACAGTGTAAATAGTAGACTGTATGAACCCGTAGTCGTCCGGCGCGTGTCTGTCCTCGTACAGCGACGGGTACTCCACGTCTACATATCCTACAACACAAGAACATTACATATATAAGTATATTATATATTATTTATTATATATTACATATTACATTATACATATAAGATGATAAATAAATAAATATATAACTTGTTAACAAATATAAATTACGCGTCACGTTGTTTGTCCGCGATGGGCTCTCAAACTACTTAACCGGTTTCAATCAAATTTGCACACCGTGTGCAGTTTGATCCAACTTAAAAGATAGCATAGCTTTCGTCACAATTGGGCCCGATAGGTGGCGCTACGATCGTGTTACAGAAAATGTAACTTTTTCACCCGGGCGAAGCTGGGCGGGACAGCTAGTATATATATATATATATATATATATATATATATATATGTATGTTAGTCTTTAAGGTATATATTGTAATAAAGTATGTATGTATGTTAGGTTAAGGTATATATTTATGGGCTCTATATTTTTACGTCTCTTCATACATGCTCGTCGGTTTCGAGTACTCTTAATGTTATGAATGTGGACGAAGCGAAAGAGGTATGTAAGTCTAGAGAGAACTGGCGCTCTATACTCTCTGCCTACCCCATTAGGGGCTTGGCGTGATGATATGTATGTATGTATATTTGTACGTGTACATATATTGTGTTGCCTGAAATAAATGGATTATTAATAATAATAATAATATATCCTCACGCCTTCCTTGCCGTGACTGCGAATTTATAGACAAATAATTTGCAATATATATGAATAGCATACCTTCTAGCCTGGAGTAACGCGGGTGCTCGTTGCAGCAGGCTGGCTGCGAGCACAGCGCGCCTCCCGTGCGGCAACACGCCACCTCGGGCACGCAGCGACCCGTCGAGCAGTTAAGCCGGTCCGTGCCTGCGAAGTATTGGGTTCAAGACTCGCGTCAGTACACCTATTTTCACGACACATGGGCCTGATGGGCAGCAGCATATATTTTACATGCCAACGTGACAGATGTCGAGTCGATCGCCGTTACTCAAGCACGACTATACATACGCCTTTGAATTACTTCTCAGACGTATGTAGGTTTCCTCTCGATGTTTTCCTTCACCGTAAAGCTCGTGGTGTGACTAATCACTGTACTTAAGTTCAGAAAAACTCATTGGTACAGTCGGGATTCGAACTTGCAATCTATGTGTTGAAGGAGACTACTCGAACCATGACTTATACCCTCTAATCATGATCCTAGGAGGTGCTTAGAAGTACACAAGAATATCTACAACGCATAGGCGAAGGTAACCGCTTACCATCAGGCAGAATGATGGACGAAGCGAAAGAAAGAAAATTGTGTTGGCAGCAGAGGAATTAGTCCCATTACCCTGGCAACTTAGTCCAACTCTCCGAACACAGAGTGGCAACGCGCAAGTGATACTTCGGTATCGTGAGCGTAAATAGGCAACGGTAACCGCTTACCATCAGGTGGGCCGTATGCTTGTTCGCCACTCGTGTGGTATTAAAAAAAAGAAGGGAGAGACCTGGCGCTATACCCTATGTACCTCTGGACCTCTGGACTCGGCGTGATGATGTGTAAGTACTCACGCGAGCAGACCATGGGTGGGCAGAGGTGGTCGGCCTCGTCCTCCCCGCGGAGGCAGTCCCTCTTGCCATCACACACGTGGTCTGCCAGGACACACCTGGCACCGCAGCCGAAAGCGCTGCGGGCGCACTGCTTCGACACTGCAAACATGATGGGTGACCATCTCGAGACCACTCGAGCTACCTTCATTGCTGTGCCCAGGGTGGCAGATATTATAATGTCACTAGTTGTCCCGCCCAGCTTCGCTCGGGTGAAAAAATACGATGGTGGCCACCTATCGGGTCAAATTTTCAATCTATGCTATTCTTGAATCCACTTGAAGACATAGAAAATTTCATTAAAATCGGTCCAGCCGTTTAGGAGTTCAGTGACATACACACGTACAGTAGAATTATATATTAATAAAAGTTTCATACAAACTTTCATCCCCAATTTTATCCCCTTGGGGGTAGAATTAATCAAAATCCTTTCTTAGCGGATGCCTACGACATAACATCTACCTGCACGCCAAATTTCAGCCCGATCCGTCCAGTGGTTTGGGCTGTGCGTTGATGTGTCTATGTCAGTCAGTCAGTCAGTCACCTTTGAGTTATATAGATTACGAATTATATTATATAATTCGTAATGTCTAACAATGTAATAAATATGAATATGACCTGTTACACTAGTACAGATAGTGCCATCCACGAAGGCGCGCCCCACCAATTTCTAGTAGATAAATTTTCATCTAGGTAGAACCCGCCGTTCTAATTAATGATAATAAACCATGTCTAATGATATAGATATATATCACCAGACCCTGCCGAAACTCGCAGAAACAGTTAGAAAATTCTTAGAAACTAGTTGATAAACATAAGTTTTTAAAGTGTATTTTGTTATATTGTAAATTAGTTTATTAATGTTATTATTATTATTATTTTCTTTTAACATCATATTGGTATACCTACTGTAAGGATGTTAAAGTGTGTGTGTAAATAAATAAATAAATAAATAAAAAATTATGATTAATTAAACACAGGTGAATATATCCGCAGTTTAAGAACCAAAGGTATTTATTGCCTACCTCTGCTCTGCACAATGACGTATTTGGTCACGCTGAACGGAGGTGCAGAACACATATAGTAGCCACTGTCCCCCTCCTGCAGGTCGGTCTTGGTGAGGTTGCTCGCCAGCGTCGGCACGGTAGCACCAGGGCTCGTGCTGTATGACCTGGAGACATTCATATCATCACGAAAGTTCGGTCAAGTTTGGTCCAGTAAGTTTTAGAGCCGTGGTGGCCGAGTGGTTCGAGCAGTTGCCTGCGACGCAAAGGTCGCAAGTTCGAATCCCGACTGTACCAATGAGTTTTTCTAAACTTAAGTACAGTGATTAGTCACACCACGAGCTTTACGGTGAAGGAAAACATCGTGAGGAAACCTGCATACGTCTGAGAAGAAATTCAAAAAGGCGTATGTATAGTCGTGCTTGAGTAACGGCGATGGACTCGCCATCTGTCACGTTGGCACCTAATATTCCTCTGGCGGAAAGTGGGTGTGTGGGTATTACCTATACACCCCTGCCTACCCCTTCGGGGACCCTTGTAGGAAGGCGTGAGGATATATTATATTATTATAAGTTTTACTACTACGACTATATCTTCTACTGCGACTATATATTCGACATCGTGACAATGTTTCAACGTCTCTAAATATTAATGGTACATGCCTGAGCAACTATTGTTATTATTAAATGGCGACTACGCGCCTCTTCCGTTGTGGCTCAGGCATAGCTGAAAATCAGTGTTTTGCTATTGCAGCAATGTCACACCCTGAGCTGTGGCCCTTTGCCAACTGCTGCAACGCACACATACTATAGAGCATTACTATAAATAATATAATAATATATCCTCACGCCTTCACACAAGGGTCCCCGAAGGCGTAGGCAGAGGTGTATAGGTAATACCCACACACCCACTTTCCGCCAGAGGTATATTAGGTGCCAACGTGACAGATGGCGAGTCCATCGCCGTTGCTCAAGCACGACTATACATACGCCTTTGAATTTCTTCTCAGACGTATGCAGGTTTCCTCTCGATGTTTTCCTTCACCGTAAAGCTCGTGGTGTGACTAATTACTGTACTTAACCATTACTAACATAGTTTTAAGCAGATCATAACCCTTAGTTATATTATTATTTTAGTGCTTGTTTTTTTTTTTATTGTATGTGTGCCTGCAGCGATTGAGAATAAACCTTTTATCTATCTATCTATCTATCAGTAAGTTCATTTCAGGTAGTGTAGCAGAAGAAAAAAAATTACCTGACATCGCCCGCTAAGGTTCCATTACCGGGCACATAGTTCCACACGTGTCCTCTCGGGGCAGTCTCCCCCCTCAGCTCGCATACCAACAAGAGGTCATCGTGCACCCTCTTCACCACAACCTCGGTGTACTCCGGAGCTCCAGGACTGTACAGCACCAGGGATGGGGGGATGAGTTCAGGTTTACCTGGAAGACAAGCATAAGAAGTGTTTTATACAATTTACCTGAGAAGATGGGACAGTTCCTCGAATATGTGATAAGAAAAGGATAGATATGAAACAAACCCTTGCTGATTTTATCAAAATATTCTTTTTTCTTAACAAATCTATAAATCTTTTTATTTCAGGATAAAAACATATCCTATGTGATAATCCAGTTAATAATATATTTCTATGTTGAATTTCATCCAATTCAATTCAATTTCACACAAATTGACCTAGCCCCACATTAAGCAAAGCTTGTGTGATGGTAACTAGACAATGGTATATTCACTTAAACCAATAGATACATGCATAAATACATAGGACATCCAAGACTAAGATACAAATACTCCTGTTCATCACACAAATATCTGCCCTCAGCGGGATTCGAACCCGCGACCTCAAGTTTCGCAGTCAGGAGCTCTAACCACTAGACCAGTTAATCGTCAATTTATTAGTTTCTGTGTGAAGGCAGACAACAGACATTGCTACAAACTTTCGCATTTATAATAAGCACATACATACACACGCCGAGCACCTAACAGGGTAGGCAGAGAGAGTAGGGCACCATCTCAATTTAGACTTCCATACATCTTTTACATCATTCACCTTCATCAGTCTCCTCATACATACTTGTTGGTAAATAATACAATAATAATTTTAACACTATCTGTGCCCCCATAGTACCACCCACAGAACATTTTATTCATACAAGCCATGTGTCACATACATACATACATATAATCACGCCTCTTTCCCGTAGGGGTAGGCAGAGACCACTTCTTTCCACTTGCTACGATCCTTACATACTTCTTTTGCTTCCACTTTATTTATTCTCTTCATACATGCTCTTCGGTTTAGGGTACTCTTGACCTGACCTTTTTTCTTGTCCAGCTATTAATCTATCACTGTGCCAAATTTCTTCCGAATCAGTTGAGCATATATCATATATTTGATACTTGATTCAACAGACCAAATAAAATGGTGGTGAAACTATCATCATCATGATCAGCCCACTCTAGTCCACTGCTGGACATAGGCCTCCCCTAATGAGTGGTGAAACCACCTGACTTAGCAGTGATTATCTTAATATTCTTAACCAATTATCTGGCAGTAGTAAGACATTAACATAAATCACTAAAACATCTTGACAATGTGTCAAGGTTAAAAGCAAAGCTGTATATATGATTGTATAGTAGTATATATATAATATATCCTCACGCCTTCCCACAAGGGTCCCCGAAGAGGTAGGCAGAGGTGTATAGGTAATACCCACACACCCACTTTCCGCTAGAGGTATATTAGGTGCCAACGTGACAGATGGCGAGTCCATCGCCGTTACTCAAGCACGACCATACATACGCCCCTGAATTTCTTCTCAGAGGTATGCAGGTTTCCTCTCGATGTTTTCCTTCACCGTTCAGCTCGTGGTGTGACTAATCACTGTACTTAAGTTCAGAAAAACTCATTGGTACAGTCGGGATTCGAACTTGCGACCTTTGCGTCTCAGGCAACTGCTCGAACCACTCGGCCACCACGGCTAGTATAGTTAGCTTTGTATTAATATTGTTCAAACATGATTGAATTTAAGGAATATCTTAAATTTACATATGCAAACTATAATTATTAAAACATATACAAAGCAAAAGTGTGTGCAAGAGGCAGAGGAAGGCCACATTCCAACTACCTGGATAAAATTGATCAGACACTCAAGGACGGGAACGTCAAGACTACTCGAAACTGACGAGCATGTATGAGGAGACTGATGAATGTGGACGAAGCGAAAGAGGTATGCAAGATATATCGAAGAAATGCTGCCCAAAGTCTCTATTCCATGCGGATGAAGTTGCAGGCACAGAAAGTATAATAATAGATCCTCGTGCCTTCCCACAAGGGTCCCGGTGGGGTAGGCAGAGGTGTATAGGTAGTACTCACACACACACTTTCCGCCAGAGATATATTATACTTATAACAATATAATTTAGTTATATCATATATTCTAAAACACCTTCAATCTGTAACTTTTTTATTTAGTTCAACTTGATTTTTTAATTTTATTTTATCAAACAAAAATGAAGTATCTAATTAATTCATACATGTATATATAGGGGTTAAAAAGTAAATTAAGAAGAAAACAAATAAAATCAATAATATATTATGCTTTCGAGATGTTGGCTATATTTTCTTGATTATCAGAAATACAATGATAAATATATAATAGTTTTGGAAGTAACAATATTTAAATATATATGGGAGGGGACACTTAAGTGTTACAAAAGTGAAAGGATGGCATTTCCAAAGAAGTTCCTACGTTATCTACGCCTAAGAAAAACTAGGCGAAAAAAAAAATTTGGCTAACGTTTTTTCCTAGACCGTAAATTACACCTGCATGAACCTTGGACGTAATTGATAAGCAAATGTAGCCGACGCGTTTAAAAACAAAATCAAGGTTTTAAAACCAGTATTTTGGGACTAAAATACGCAAAATCGGTAACATTTTTTTTTGCCTATTTCCTATAAAATTCACACGATAAAATGCCAAATAAAAAGTACACTTACATGTTTTGGTCGCATAGAGAAGTAGAATAACAATTAATATGAAATATGTGAATGATGGAAACATTATTATTTACTTTACATACATTTTCACCAATATTCAACAAAATCTACGCACAGATTACTAAATAAATCGCACAGAGTAGTTAATCATACTCTGTGCGATTAACAAAGACAAATCCAGCACAGCATATAAAATTCACTCTATAGGGCATAGATATGTGTGATAACTGTTTATTTTTATCGTTGGAATATTGAAAGATAAGAAATGAAATAAGAAAAGAAAGAAAATAAGAAAGATAAGAAATGTAATTGGTCTCCGTTTTGTTAAATAAATAAATAATAATATAAATTAACAAATTTGTCTAATGCGTGCCGAAGTTTAAGTTAGACGAAAGTAAGACAAATTGTAATGGGTTGAGCGAAAATTGTTTCAAAGTTATTCACTCCAAACCTCCAAGTTTATGTTTTTAATATCCTCACTACTTCCCAAGTCACTTGGGAAGTAGTGAGGATATTAAAAACTTGGGCCAAGTGTCCCCGAAGTGGTAGGCAGAGATGGATACGTAATACCCATACATGTTTTTTTTATTGAACTCATTATTGACTTAACACTTAATTAACACACTTAATTCTATGGTTTTGACCGGGTTTCTCCTTGATGATGCGGTGATGCCGGATGAGCAGGTGGCCCTAAAATAGACTAATGTTGACCCAGGCGTTCTAAATAATGTTATATATTACATATACTCTGTGGTTTCAATGAGCTGACAGGACAGGAGACAGTTGATTGAGTGTTGACCGTGCGTGTGTGCACTATACCTGTATAATGTATATCATATTTGCACCATTTTGATAACAATACTAAGTTTTCTTTCTTCTATTATTTTTCTATCAAATGCTGGCTGGTAAAACACTGTGGTTTTATAATAAAAACAGGTTCCAAATCAGAGTAAAGACTACTGTTTAATACTTAGTCAGAGTTAAACAGCTTTTAAAGATTGTCATACAGTGTGTATATTTGTGGTGAATATATTTAACCGAAAATGGAATTAAGTAGGCTCCCTAACGACCAGAAGTTGGATCTTTGCAGGTGGTATTTCAGAGGTAATATACATATAAACTACAATCATATGTATGGCATAATTTGAACAACTTTTAGTGTGTGTATCCTCACGTCCCACAACATTCCCAATAGTGCTAGCCCCGAAGCTCAGGGGGGCCCTTGGATTTACAAACTATATATTGAACTTGTGGAAATTTCTCCAACATTCGGAATATAAATTAACCGGATGCCAGGAATGTGACTTCAATAATGGCAACTCGTTCATGATCATGGATGTTGTTCAATGTGATCAATATTCTTACTATCTTACTAATATTATAAATGTGAAAGTTTGTAAGTTCAGCCAAACGGCTAAACCGATTTGGCTGAAAGTTGAAATAGCTTTTACCTAGGTACTACTACAGCTTTTTCATCCAGAAAAATTCAAAGTTCTAATGTTATAAAATATGATGCTCTTTCAAGGCATAGCGGCTGAACCCATTCTGACAGGCATTTCCAAAGCTACTTTTTCAAACTCCATGCTGGTGAAGCCGTGAGCATTAGCTAGTAATAAATAAATAAATGATGATTTAAAGTATGTTTTTTCAGTGGGTTGCCTGTTCCTACCGTTTGCTTGGGCTGTGAATGCCATCTGGTTCTTCAAAGAGGCGTTTACGAAGCCACCTTATGCGGAGCAGCAGCAAATAAAAAAATGTATGTATATGTTATCTTATACCAACTTTACATCACTGTACAATTCCAAATAAGTTTCCTTCTGGTAATGCTCAGTTGAGGTTTACCCTAGAGAGTACAGCATGGGGTTATTGTAGGGTAGGCAGTGGGCAAGCATCCAGGTTAACATTTGCCATCAGGTGGGCTGTATGCTCATTTGCTATCGGTTTAGTATAAAAAAACATCTATATAAGTCTATGACAGCATTATTGTGTGTAATGCATTTCGTAATAATATATCTTCACTCCTTCCCACTAGTGTCTCCGAAGGGATAGGCGTGTATGTAGTATATGCCAAGACTCAATGTGCCAACGTGACAGGTGACAAGTCCATCACCATTATAAATGCACAACTCTACAACCATCTATGATTTTTTTCTGAAGCATATGCAGGTGTCCTCCCTTTCTTTCACCGTAAAGCATGAGGTGGACGTCCATTTCGACAAAGAGTGGAGCCAATTCTCTGTGGACATACAGATTCGTTTCACTTCATACATTGCTTCACCTTCTCGCTGGTTTCGAGTACTCTTGACTTTTTTTTCTGTACCATAAAGTTGGCAAACAAGCATGCGGTCCGCCTGATGGTAAGCGGTTACCGCCGCCTATGGACGCTTGCAACCTTCATGTGAGATGTATGTTGTAAATCCTAAAAGCAGACCCACTCTTTCTAGTATGAAGTTTCTTCTCAAATGTTTGTAATGTTTCATAACACAACTGAAGTTCAATTAAACACATACTAGTAAAACCAGGGTATGAACCTGCTATCCTGTCCATCTTATAATATTAGTTTTTTTTTTCCAGTTGTAGTGCTAAGCATGTGCGGCGCGATTGTATGGACTGTAGTACTATGCGCGTGGGTGACCGTTTTCCAACTGAAGAGAGCATCATGGGGAGAGACCGGAGATGCGCTTGGTTTCATACTCCCCCTGGGACGAGCGTAGAATGGATTGGCAAGGAGATAGGTTAAGAATGTATTTATTGTTGCAAGATATTCTTTATACACAAGCAAGCTAAGAACTCAGCTTTTGCTCTTTCTGAGCTAAAACTTATGGTGCAGTCGGAATTAGAACTTGTGATCTTTGTGTCGCAGGCAACTACTAGGAACCAGCCGGCCACCACGGCTATTTATGCGTGTATACAAATTTAATTTTCTTTGTTATAATTAGAAATAGCGCGAAAAGTGATATAATAGTGTAATGCCGAGTGCAATTTGGCGAGAAATTCGCATATTAAGGCGCAGTCTTCATTAAGCCGCAGTTTGTGTTAAGGCGACGTCAGTTGGTATGCCTGTAAATCTTGTACAAAGGTGGGAAGATGAAAAATACAATAAAATAATAACACCAAATCAATTTTTTATTTATTTCCATATAATGTAAAGATTTGTACATGACATAAAATACTGAAGTCATAGTCAATAAAATACACATTGGCAGCAGAGAACATACTCTATGCCTCCTTATTACAAAATAAGAACTGCCAAGGGGTCCGAAAACCATATATTTTATTTATTTATTTACACACTTAAGTACAGTGATTAGTCACACCACGAGCGTGATTGAGTAACAGACATTATGTCAAAACGAAACTGAATATCTACTTACAACTTTTGCATATTTATTGTAATAAGGAGGGATAAAATCATTTAAATACATACTTGTTTTATATATAAGTGATTCTATTTAAATACATTGGAAACGAAATGCCTATTCCATTAAAATGCTGGATAGCAATGCGACAAGTAGAGTATATAATTCGTAAAAATACGTTATTTTTGTGCAAGTTTCCCGAATTACATACGACTTAAATATAATATATACAATAATATACATAGGGGCCATTCAAGTATTACTTAAGCAGATTTTTACAATTGTTTACCTCCCCCTTCCCCTTGTCCCCCCCTTCCATGCTTACGTAATCATTAGTACCTACATATAATTTCGATCCCGCCCTCCCCACCCACCATGTTATCAAAATAAGCAAAGCAAACCCCCCCTGCCCCCTCAAGCGCTTACGTAATACTTGGACGACCCCATACAAACATATCGTCGCCGAGCACTCACAGAGTAAGCTAGGTAGGTATGTATATCCATCTTAATATATATTAATTACGTCTGAGAAGAAATTCAAAGGCGTATATATAGTCGTGCTTGAGTAACGGCGATGGACTCGCCATCTGTCACGTTGGCACCTAATATCTCTGCCGAAAAGTTGGTGTGTGGGTACTACATATACACCTCTGCCTACCCCTTCGGGGGCCCTTATGGGGAGGCGTGACGATATATTATTATTATATAAATTACGTGTCACGTTGTTTGTCCGCGACCGATTTCAATTAAATTTGCACACCGTATGCAGTTTGATCCAACTTAAAAGATAGGATAGCTTACATCACAATTGGACCCGATAGGTGGCGCTGCGATCGTGTTACAGGAAGTTTAAATTTCTCACCCGGGCGAAGCTGGGCGGGACAGCTAGTATATATATATATATATGTACAATTATATTGAATATAAATACACATTGGAGTGTTTATTTTTAATATATGTATATTGATAAATACGATAGTGTGTGCCAGAAGAGGCAGAGGAAGACCACGTTCCAACTACCTTGATCAAACCGATCGGACGCTCAAGGACGGGAACGTCAAGAGTACTCGAAACCGACGAGCATGTATGAAGAGACTGATGAATGTGGACGAAGCGAAAGAGGTATGTCCTCTGTCTACCCTGTGAGAGACTCGGCCTGATTATATATATATACATAATATAAGTACATTATTAATTAAATTCAGACAAAACAATTGCCCTCGTCGTTCAATTTACCGGTAACTCTTCCAGAGTTTAAAACTGGAACTCATTCTAGATTAAAATGTTGGAACGCTATCAAATTTAAATTTTCAATTAAACATTTATTCAGATTTTAATGTTAGATAAATTCAAAGCACCATGTGCTTTAGTCATGGAATACGTGTGGTCACGTGACCATAATATATTTTTTTTTAATTTGCGTACAGTATAAGTGGTATAATGAACATAACAAAACTCATTTTGTACACTATATCGTCAAGAATTTCGAGAGAATCCTTTGGATGACACACGTGATCGTACGTCACGGTTACGCAGTTCTCGTAAATGTATACATCGTGTTTCCATAAGTTTTAGGCTGTATATAGGGTGAGCATATCCTCATGGCGATACAAATGAACAAAGAGCTCCAAAGATAACAAAATTATAACATTATTTAATAGAGTTAAACAGAGTTTATATTCATCCTAGTCGCAAGGCATGGAGAGGCGTACACATTAGATAAAAAAAAGTATATTTTGACATAAAATATATAATAGAGATTCTGTATAATCTCATTGAATACGATTGAATTTATTAATAGAACTAAAATAATAATCTGGAAATTTCACTCACTGTGAACTGACCCTAAACTAGGCAGAGCCTGTAGAATAGGTATCGGCGACTGATATACACACTTATATAGATGTTAATATACAATAATATTGTGGACATCTCACACAAAGCCAACTGACCCTAAACTAGGCAGAGCCTGTACTATAGGTATCGGCGACTGATATACACACTTATATAGATGTTAATATACAATAATATTGTGGACATCTCACACAAAGCCAACTGACCCTAAACTAGGCAGAGTCTGGTTTAAGGCCAGGCAGAACACAGACTGGGCATGGCCAGCGTGACAGACTGTCAGAACTGATGCAAAATAGTCTTGCCCCAAGATTTCATCCACGTTAAATTTGATTATCAGTGGTGGGGTTTTTGTTTTGTTTTCTGGAATAAAACATATATCTTATATGTTAATCCAGCTAATACTCTATCTCTGTGCCTAATTTCATCTGATTCCGTTCAGCCGTTGTGACGTGTTTGAGTTACAAACATCCTGACAAACTTTCGCATTGATAATATTAACGGTATACATAATATAAATTGTCTAATATTTAAATTATGAATTGTCTACCTTCATTCAATTCTGACCACTCGTGGCGAAGCTATCCGTCGTTCCATTCTTATTTTGGCTATCTCGGACTTTGCTATCCTGAAATTAAATTAATATAACACACATCTTTATTTATATATTAGCTGTGCCCGCGACTTCGTCCGCGTGGGATAGTCAAAATCAAAATCAAAATATTTTATTCAACGCAAGGGACACAGGGAACACTTATTGAACGTCATATACTTAACAAAAACTAAAGTTACCACCATAGTGACTGCGCAGTATTTTTTTATTTATTTTGGATGTGTGTGTGTATAGGGGATGCCTACGTCATAGTAGCTTTATGCATACAAAGTCTCAGCCCGATCGTTAAAATTGACAAAGTTTCATACAAACTTTCATCCCCTATTTTATCCCCTTGGGGGTAGAATTAATCAAATTCTTAGCGGATGCCTACGTCATAACATCTACCTGCATGCCAAATTTCAGCCCGATTCGTCCATATGTTTGGGCTGTGCGTTGATAGTTCACTATGTCAGTCAGTCAGTCAGTCAGTCAGTCAGTCAGTCCTTTTTGAGTTATATAGATATAGATTTCTTCTGTGCGTGTGTTTGTCACTGAACTCCTGCTGAACGGCTGGACCGATTTTAATGAAATTTTCTGTCTTCAGATAATAGAAAAAAAATCAGAGAATGGTTTCGTTCCACAATGGACCCGACAGGTGGCGCTGCGAAAGTGTTTCAGAAACTTTTATTCTTTCACCCAAGCAAAGCTGCGCGGGACAGCTTGTATACATATATAAACTTTAAACGTATGCAGGTTTCCTCTCCTGGCTGGAGGCCTAGGTCTCGCCATTGACCGGTTAAGTAGCAAAAGTTCCCGGAACTCACGCTACGAAAGACAATACAAAAAAAAAACAGGTTTCCTCTCGATGTTTTCCTTTACTGTAAAGCTCGTGGTGTGACTAATATATTATTTGTAAGTAATTGATAGTGGCCTGCGAGCATCGACTCCCATTACAAAGACTAAAGGGCCAATAGACAGTACCATCCATGCAGACGCGCCCCACTATCCTCCCCTACAGTTTACAGTGTAAGTGTGCAACCTTCCACTAATGTGTGAGTATTATCGGTACACACAGATTACCTATGAGTGCACACGCACACTACAATTGATAGACACCTCACAGTGATACCAGACTTATAAATAAAGTGTCGTACACACCTCACCATTAGGTATACCAGACGTCCTGTCAGTAAATAGAGTATCGCACTCACCTGAGTAAGAGGAACAGCGCCATGAAGTTACACGCGATGAGCATGTAGAACACGTGGGACCAGCTCCCGGCGCTGGAGACCACCCCGGCCAGCATGGGGCCGATGGCCGCGCCTGGACACCACATGCCATGACACTCCCCGAAAGGGTAGGCACACTTCGGAATATGTTTTTTATTAGAAACCCATTCATTATTAATAATATTCTCACGCCTCCCCATAAGGGTCCCCGAAGGGGTAGGCAGAGGTGTATATGTAGTACCCACAATCCAACTTTTCGGCAGAGATATTAGGTGCCAACGTGACAGATGGCGAGTCCATCGCCGTTACTCAAGCACGACTATACATACGCCTTTGAATTGCTTCTCAAACGTATGCAGGTTTCCTCTCGATGTTTTCCTTCACCATAGATCTCGTCGAACCTACCTACGCAACGTTCTAGATCAGCTTTGCCTACCAGTTACGTGAATGCAAATGATACGCACCAACGCTACCGGTTCCATCGATGATGGCCGTCACCGTGGCGAGTGCCTGAGAGTTACCAGCCAGGCTGCTGTGGGTGCCTGGAATAATAATAATAATAATAATACTTATATATACTTATAGCCGTGGTGGCCGAGTGGTTCGAGCAGTTGCCTGCGACGCAAAGGTCGCAAGTTCGAATCCCGACTGTACCAATGAGTTTTTCTGAACTTAAGTACAGTGATTAGTCACACCACGAGCTTTACGGTGAAGGAAAACATCGAGAGGAAACCTGCATACGTCTGAGAAGAAATTCAAAGGCGTATGTATAGCCGTGCCTGAGTAACGGCGATGGACTCGCCATCTGTCACGTTGGCACCTAATATACCTCTGGCGGAAAGTGGGTGTGTGGGTATTACCTATACACCTCTGCCTACCCCTTCGGGAACCCTTGTGGGAAGGCGTGAGGATATATTATTATAATACTTTTTAATAATACTTGCTAGGCGAGCAAGAAGCAGAGGAAGACCACGTTCCAACTACCTGGATCAAATCGATCGGACGCTCAAGGACGGGAACGTCAAGAGTACTCGAAACCGACGAGCATGTATGAAGAGACTGATGAATGTGGACGAAGCGAAAGAGTCGCAAGTCTAGGATGAACTTTCCTTCACCGTAAAGCTCGTGATGTGATAAATCAGAGCATTGATATACGTCTCTGATGCAACTCTGTTCTTTTGACTGTTCTTTGACCTCCCTATACGCCATGACAGACAGCTTTGCTTTAAAAGCTGGCCTCTTGTCGGAGTCTCTGATGCAACTCCTTCCATTTGCCTCTGTCCAGCGCAATCTCTATGACCTCCCTATACGCCATGGCATCAATTAAGAAGCTAGGGCAGCTAGCTTCTTAATCTGATGGCACGCGGTTACCATATGGACTTACGTGAGGGGATCACTCGCCATCCTAAAGCCCAGATAGAGCTACAGACTGCAAAACTCGAGGTCGCGGGTTCGAATCCCGCTGAGGGCAGATATTTGCGTGATGAACATGAGTATTTGTACCCTAGTCTTGGATGTCCTATGTATTTATGTATATATCTATCTATCTATATGTATAAGTAAATATATCGTTGTCTAGTTACCATAACACAAGCCTTGCTTTAGCTTAATTTGGGACTAGGTCAATTTGTGTGGAATTGTCCCAAGATATTTATTTATTATTTATTTATATAGCTTACCAAGTTCAGCGCTCACGGCTGTGGTGATGAGGGCATACGGCCCGTTGACCAGCACTCCTGTCACCACCAGCAGACATACGTTGACCACGTACGAGCTCGCCCCCCACCATTGGTAGATTAGCAGCTGGTGAGAACACACTACATACATACATACATACATACCATCACGTCCCTAACGGGGAAGGCAGAGAGTATAGAGCACCAGTTCTCTCTAGACTTACATACCTCTTTCGCTTCGTCCACATTCATCACTCTCTTCATAAAAGCTTGTTGGTTTCAAGTACTCTTAAACTCGAGAACACACTAAATTAAATAAAACTATGTGGCGAAGTTGGAGGCCAGGTGGTTCGAACAGTCAACGGCAGCACAAAGATTGCAAGTTCGAATCCCGACTGTACCAATAAGTTTTTCTGAACAGCACAGTGATTAGTCACACCACGAGCTCTACAGTGAAGGAAAACATCGAGAGGAAACCTGCATACGTCTGAGAAGAAATTCAAACACGTATGTATAAGCGTGCTTGTGTAACAGCGATGGATGAAGCAGATGGCGATCTGTCACGTAGCCACCTAAAATAAATTTACATCTGCCTGCGTGAAGATTTATTTATGTAATAAATCTTCACGCAGATGAAGGAATTAAAGAATGAGGCCTGAAATATTTATTTCGAGTCACACAAGTGGCGAAAGGGCACCTGATACCTAATGTTAAGCGGTCACCCCAATTTTTTTTACTACACGGTATTTAAAGAATGAGGTCTTACTGAGGGTGCGCAGAGGATGTAGAAGACGACACAGACGAGCCCCGGACAGCCACTGCAGTCGGCCACCAGCCCCGCGACAATGGCGCCCACAATGCCGCCGGCATCGAACGCCGTACTGAGCTCGCCCGACTGCTGGGCCGAGAGGTGCGCTGCACATATTCGGAATAATTATTCTCAATGCAACACAAAGATCGCAAGTTCGAATCCCGACTGTACCAATGAGTTTTTCTGAACTTAAGTACAGTGATTAGTCACACCACGAGCTTTACGGTGAAGGAAAACATCGAGAGGGAATCTGCATACGTCTGAGAAGCAATTCAATGGCGTATGTATAGTCGTGCTTGAGTAACGTAGGCGATGGACTCGCCATCTGTCACGATGGCATCTAAAATATATCTTTGGCGGACAGTGGGTGTGTGGGTAGAACCCTTCGGAAACCCTTATGGGAAGGCGTGAGGATATTTATACATACTATCATCACGCCAAGTCTCTAACGGGGTAGGCAGAGAGTATAGAGCGCCAGTTCTCTCTAGACTTGCATACCCTAAGATATTTATAGTTAAAAATATATATATATTACATATTGAGAATTACTAACATAGTAGCGTGATTGTAAAGATGAAGAAAGGCATGTTACGTTGGTTTGGACACATAGAAAGGATGAGTGAAGAAAGATTGACGAAACAGATATACAAAGCAAAAGTGTTTGCAAGAAGAGGCAGAGGAAGGCCACGTTCCAACTACCTGGATCAAATAGAGCGGACTCTGAAGGACGGGAACGTTAAGAGTACTCGTAACCGACGAGCATGTATGAAGAGACTGATGAATGTGGACGAAGCGAAAGAGGTATGTAAGTCTAGAGAGGACTGGCGCTCTATACCCTCTGCCTACCCCGTTAGGGACTTGGCGTAATTATATGTATGTATGTATGTACTAACATAGTTATAAGCCGATCATTAACCCTTACTTTTAATAAATATAATTTTAATGACTGTTTTGGAATTCAGATTGTAATACACTTTATTTTTTATTGTATGTGTGTGTGTATGTAGCGATTGAGAATAAACTTTTCATCTATCTATCTATCTATTAACGCAGGCAAAGCCACGGACAAAAGCTAACCTTAAATAGAAAAAAACAAAACTCACTTGAAGTGTTGATGTACTTAGGCAACCAGTACAGAAACGTATAACTGACAAGTTTGGCGAAGAAGAGCGAAAGAGAGAACTCTAGCACGCCGGGAATGGCGAGCGCGCGTGTGAGCGAGACGGCACTACTGCCCGAGTGCGAGGCAGAGCGAGACAGAAGAGCCGTGCTCTCCGTCGCGTCTTCTTGTGACTGAAAGGGAAAGCATACTATTCAAAACCCATTGCGAACTTCATATCATGAATATAGAGGACGGTTTAGTGGTGGTATCACGGGTTCGATTCCCACCGATGGAAAATATTTGTGTGATGATTGCGAGTATTTGTACCTTAGTCTTGGATATCCCATGTATTTATGTATATATCTATAAGTAAGTAAATATAATAAGTATAAGTAAATATATCGTTGTGTAGTCACCATACACAAGCTTTGCTTAATCTGGGACTAGGTCTATTTGTGTGGAATTGTCCCAAAGTATTAACTTCTAATTATTTTTAATTTTAATTGCGTAAGTATATGAGGTTGCTTGTCTCTTGGACTTAATCACACCAGAACGGCGGAACGGAATTGGATAAAACTTGCCACAGAGATCAAGAATTTACTTAAAAGTATTTACCTTATTTTCTAAAATATATACATAGTTTTTTATAAATATATTATTATATATATATATATATACTTTACTTACGGCGCCTATACATACATACGAATACCAACGGAAGGAATTGCATCAGAGACAAATGCAAAACAGTACCAAATATCTATTTATTTACATTTACACGTATATATTTACATTATATATCCTTCGGGGACCCTTGTGGGAAGGCGTGAGGATATATATATGTATAGTAATAGATGTATACGTGTATATATATAATAATATATAATATAATATATCCTCACGCCTTCCCACAAGGGTCCCCGAAGGGGTAGGCAGAGGTGTATAGGTAATACCCACACACCCACTTTCCGCCAGAGGTATATTAGGTGCCAACGTGACAGATGGCGAGTCCATCGCCGTTACTCCAGCACGACTATACATACGCCTTTTGAATTCTTCTCAGACGTATGCAGGTTTCCTCTCGATGTTTTCCTTCACCGTAAAGCTCGTGGTGTGACTAATCACCGTACTTAAGTTCAGAAAAACTCATTGGTACAGTCGGGATTCGAACTTGCGACCTTTGCGTCGCAGGCAACTGCTCGAACCACTCGGCCACCACGGCTTATATATATATATACGGTGTATATATATATATATATACACGTATACATCTATTACTCAACGCCCTCCTGGACTCAAGTGTAAATCCTGAATGTGATGTGCTGGCAGGTGAATGGAAGGTGATTATGAATGAGTGTCTGGCATACGTAGGAAGAAGGCCATCTTCTTCTCGGTAATACATTTATATTAACCTTATTTATTATTACTCATATGTATTTTTTTTTAACTTATACCTCCACATTAGCGTAAATGACCACGTTGTCGTGCTAATTGTAAATAAATAAATAAATACTACAGGTTGGTCCAAAACAATACTGCAGGGCAATTAACACATTTTATAAATATAATATTACTAGCTTATGCCCGCGGCTTCGCCCGCGTGGAGTTCGAAAAGGTAGCTTTGGAAATTTTCCTGCTAGAATCGGTTCAGCCGCTACGCCGTGAAAGAGCATCATACATTATAATGTAAGAATTGAATTTTTCAGGATAAAAAATAATAGCCTATGTCCTATTCCTAGGTATAAGCTATCAGCATTTCAACTTTCAGCCAAATCGGTTCAGCCGTTTGGCCGTGAAAGAACCGCAAACATTCAAACATTTATAATATTAGTAAGAAGTAAGATAATAATAATAAAAAACAGATAGATTATAACATCTATAATGAAATCGAATTGTATGTGTTTTTTGAGGTAGCCTATTATTCTTTTATATTTTGTTTATACCACTATTATATATATATTAAAAATGCACATAAGATATCAAAGCGCAACTCTATACGTACCGGCAAAGATGCGTTAGCCGAATGTCTGTTGGAACGCAAGCTGGCAGCCTGCAAACCGAACATGCTGTTAGCTGGGTGATTTGGGGTGCGTGGGTATGAGTGAGATTTCGGGTACGTAAATGAAGGAGGATTTGGGGTGCGTGGGGTTAAGAGTGAATGGGGGTGTGTGGGTGCAACGGTGATTTGGGGTGCGTGGGGGTAAGAGTGAATGGGGTTGTGTGGGTGCAACGGTGATTTGGGGTGCGTGGGGGTAAGAGTGAATGGGGGTGTGTAGGTGAAACGGTGATTTGGGGTGCGTGGGGGTAAGAGTGAATGGGGGTGTGTGGGTGCAACGGTGATTTGGGGTGCGTGGGTATGAGTGAGAGTTCGGGCACGTAAATGAAGGAGGATTTGGGGTGCGTGGGGGTAAGAGTGAATGGGGGTGTGTGGGTGCAACGGTGATTTGTGGTTCGTGGGTGTAAGGGTAATTTCAGGTGCGTAGTTATTGAAGAGATACACAAATCAATTAGAGTGAATTAGGTAAGTAAGTATTATAAGTAAGTGAAGAATTAAGTTTAAGTAAATCTAGAGGGATAGCTGCTATTATTATCGTGCTTATAAGTGATTTTCACCTGATCTCCAACAATGACCTGGGATTCTTCGGATTCTTCATCATCTTCATCGTCAGATTTGCGCGACTGTCGGCTGGGCTGGAATTGAAAAGCAATTTCCTTATCGCGCTTTATTGGCACCCACCGTGGGGCTCCCCGGAGTGCAGAGCCCGACGAGGCCTGGCATATACAGCTGCACAGCTCCAAAAATACCAATCATATTTTAGTATAAGGTGCTATTTGTGCCGTATTCAGACTATCATCATCATCAAGCCGAGTCTCTAACGGGGTAGGCAAAGAGTATACAGCGCCAGTTCTCCCTGGACTTACATACCTCTTTCGCTTCGTCCACATTCATCAGTCTCTTCATACATGCTCGTCGGTTTCGAGTACTCTTGACGTTCGCGTCCTTGAGCGTCCGATCGATTTGATCCAGGTAGTTGGAACGTGGCCTTCCTCTGCCTCTTCTTGCACACACTTTTGCTTTGTATATCTGTTTCGTCAATCTTTCTTCACTCATCCCATCTATATGTCCACACCAGCGTATGGACATATAGATGACATATAGACACATGCCTTTCTTCATCTTTACAATCACGCCCTCATTCACGCCAGTTGATTTGCGAACCTCTTCATTGCGGATTCGATCTAATATCGTTACTCCGCACTTTTTTCGAAGAGAGCGCATCTCAACTGCATTTAAGCTATTTTAATACTTCCTCTGACATACCCAGGGTTTAGTATTCAGACTAAATGCGTTCAAAGACTTAGCATATATGTATTTCTGCTTAAAATTATTGGCACCCACCGTGGGGCTACCCGGTGTGCCCAGTCCGACATGGCGCGGCTCGGGAACGAGGAACAGCCACACTACAGCCCCGACTATACCCATCACCAGACCCGGGTACACGAACGACAACGCCCAGTCCTTGTCCACGTATTCCGCAGCCATTAGGGTACCTAGAATTTTGATAATATTTATACATGATACTTACAATAGCGGAATGTATGTAAATGAATGATCGGACACGAAAGAACGGGATAATGAAGAGTACACAAAGCTGACGAGCTTATATGAAGAGATTGATGTGTTGATGGAGCGAAAGAGGTATGTAAGTCTAGAGATAACTTGCGCTCTACTCTCTTTGGCTACCCCGCAAGGAACTCTGCGTGATAATATAAACGTATCTTTATATATGACCATGCATGCCAATTTCGGCTCCTTGATAAAATCTTAACCATCCCCTTCGAAGAAGAGCCGAGGCCGAGTGGTTCAAGTAGTTGCCTGCGACACAAAGATCGCAAGTTCGAATCCCGACTTTACCAGTGAGTTTTTCTCTCCAGTACCTACAGTGATTATTCGCACCACTAGCTGTTCGGTGAAGGAAAACATCGAGAGGAAACCTGCATACGTCTGAGAAGCAATTCAAATGCGTATGTATAGTAAAAACTCACGGATACAGTCGGCATTCGAACATGCGATCTTTGTGTCGCGGGAATCTACTCGAAACACTGGGGCACCACATCTTTTACACTCAAATAATAATACCAAGTATATTCCCGAGGGAAGTATGAGAGTTCCAGATGCCGAAGATCAGCCCCTTCTTGGTATTACCGAACCATTTCCCGACTATGGCGACCGTTCCTGGCCATCCCGTCGTCTGGGCGATGCCAGCGCCAGCCTAAACAAAAATAAATTTTTGAAATTATCGAATAGTAATAATAATATCCTCACGCCTTCCCACAAGGGTCCCCGATGGGGTAGGCAGAGGTGTATAGGTGATACCCACACACCCACTTTCCGCCAGAGGTATATTAGGTGCCAACGTAACAGATGGCGAGTCCATCGCCGTTACACAAGCACGACTATACATACGCTTTTGAATTGCTTCTCAGACGTATGCAGGTTTACTCTCGATGTTTTCCTTCACCGTAAAGCTCGTGGTGTGACTAATCACTGTACTTAAGTTTAGAAAAACTCATTGGTACAGTCGGGATTCGAACTTGCGACCTTTGCGTCGCAGGCAACTGCTCGAACCACTCGGCCACCACGGCTCTAATTACGTATTATATTTGAGGGTATAAAACGGTATCTCAACGTGCCATTGAAGCGTAAAAGCCTTCCTTAAAGAGCGAAAGAGAACGAGGGAGTTACAAGAAGAGTCAACAGAGATTCTCACCTGCACCAGTAAATAGTACGATATGCTGTGTATTCCATACGTTCGCGCTATCCCGAACAGATAGCAGAACACAGCTGACAACAGCATCCCTATTGAGAGAAAGTAGCGAAGATCTACGCGCTCGGCTATCATGCCTGCGAACCAATAAACAAAATCAAAGGATTTTCCACACTAGCTGTGCCCGCGACTTCATCCGCGTGGAATATAACAAAAATTTTATTTTTATTTTATTTATATGCTTTATTGTACACTATATTTAATTTAGATAGTACATCATAGGCACAAAGTACAATTGGCGGTCTTGTCGCACTCGGCGATCTCTTCCAGACAACCATTGGATGGAATACATTAATATCTAGATAATTAATTTGGTAGTTGGAGGTGTACGGCATCTTATTAAGAGAAATTAAATGCATAAAATTTATATATATATATATATATATATATATACCTCATTCCTTTAAACTACTTGTGAAGGAACTTAGAGAATTTAAGTAATCTAAATTCTCTGCAATAATAATTATAAATAAATATATTTGTATCGATATATATCGATACAAATATATTTACAAGTAGTTTAAAGGAATGAGGTATATTGTAATGAGGTGTATTGCTCAGTTTCTAAAATAAAAGTTGCCTAAGATACTCCTTTTTACATCAGCTATCTGCCAGTGAAAGACCCGTCAAAATCTGTCCAGTCGTTTCCAAGATTAGCCGGAACAAACAGACAGACAGACGGACAGACAGACGGACATTTTTTTTCTAAATGTGATTTAGCTATTTGTATCGTGTATACATCTATATGTATTTAGGAAAAAGCGGTTATTTTAATATTACAAACAGGCAGTTCAACTTTATTTATTTGTATAGATATAGACTAGCTGTCCCGCCCAGCTTTGCTTGGGTGAAAGAATAAAAGCTTCTGAAACACGATCGCAGGTTGACCTTTATACAGGACTGTCGTGTATAGCTACTCACCAGAGACAAACATAGCGCCAGCGTAGGAGAATAGGAAAGCAGAGTCGAGGGCGCCGAGTAGAGTGTTCGCGTCGCTCGAATCTATGACAAAAAAAAAATAAAAGTAGGAACCGAGAAATTTCATATTTTTTTTCTTTGATAGAGTGGTAGAGGTCTCGAAACCGACAAGCATGTATGAATGAAGCAGGTATGATTTTTTTCGAGTAGGTTACTATACTCACTAACACTTAGGATACCCAGGATTCGCTGCCATAAAATCCTGGGTATATCAGAGGAAGTATGAAAATAGCTTAAATGCAGTTGAGATGCGATCCCTTCGAAAAATGTGCGGAGAAACGATCTTAGATCGAATCCGCAATGAAGAGATTCGCAAAACAACTGGCGTGAACAAGGGTGTGATTGTAACTATGAAGAAAGGTATGTTACGTGGGTTTGGACATATAGAAAGGATGAGTGAAGAAAGATTGACGAAACAGATATACAAAGCAAAAGTGTGTGCAAGAAGAGGCAGAGGAAGGCCACGTTCCAACTACCAAGATCAAATCGATCAGACGCTCAAGGACGGGAACGTCAAGAGTACTCAAAACCGACGAGCATGTATGAACAGACTGATGAATGTGGACGAAGCGAAAGAGGTATGCAAGTCTAGAGAGAACTGGCGCTCTATACTCTCTGCCTGCCCCGTTGGGGACTTGGCGTGATGATATGTAGGTATGTACTCACTAAACGGCGGCCAGTCACACCACTGGTCATCAGCAGGGTCCACGCCGGGCGGCGGCACCAGGGCGCTGCAGTTCTGGTGCAGGACACTCTTCACCACGGATATGGGCTTGCGAGTGAGATGGTACGTCATGTATGTGAAGTAGGTCAGGAGGAGAACGCTGGCTTGGTACCTAAGGACAGAGACACAGGTAGCACAGCTATTCCTCTGAAGAGAACAACGTTTCACTTCGAACATGACAAACGTATTTTAGGCTACGTTTTGCCCTTTAATATAATAACGATGGTCACCTTTAATACCAATCACCTTTAATATGATAATGATGGTGGAAGGGGTAGGCAGAGGTGTATAGGCAGTACCCTAAAAACAACTTTCCGCCAGAGATATAGATGCCAACGTGATAGATGGCGAGTCCATCGCGGTTACTCAGGCACGGCTATACATACGCCTTTGAATTTCTTCTCAGACGTATGCAGGTTTCCTCTCGATGTTTTCCTTCACCGTAAAGCTCGTGGTGTGACTAATCACTGTACTTAACTTCGGAAAAACGATTGGTACAGTCGGGGTTCTGAACAATCTTGGTGTACAGGCCTCTCCACTCTGCCAACACGGCACATTTCCTAATAGCTATTTATTACATACATACATATCATCACGCCAAGTCCCTAACGGGGTAGGCAGAGAATATAGAGCGCCAGTTCTCTCTAGACTTACATACCTCTTTCGCTTCGTCCACATTCATCAGTCTCTTCATACATGCTCGTCGGTTTCGAGTACTCTTAACATTCCCGTCATTCAGAGTCCGATCTATTTGATCCAGGTAGTTGGAACGTGGCCTTCCTCTGCTATTTATTTATAGTTTATATACTTATTGCGAAGTGAAGTAAGTATCGCGAAGTCGTCGTGGTGCACTCTTATATTTAGCTGTCATCGTGACAGATGGCGAGTCCGTCGACGTTACTCAAATGCGACCTTGATTGTATACATAATGTCTCAGCAAATAGAACCTTCTAGAAGTTGTCGGGTATTTTGATTATATTCTCACGGCGATGCAATGAAACAAATAGCTTTAAAGATAACAAAATGACAACATAATTAGAGGGAGTAATTAATATTCACAACGTAAATGTGCGGCGTAACGATATCAGATCGAATCCGCAATGAAGAGATTCGCAAATCAACTGGCGTGAGTGAGGGCGTGATTGTAAAGATGAAGAAAGGCATGTTACGTTGGTTTGGACACATAGAAAGGATGAGTGAAGAAAGATTGACGAAACAGATATACAAAGCAAAAGTGTGCGCAAGAAGAGGCAGAGGAAGGCCACGTTCCAACTACCTGGATCAAATAGATCGGACTCTGAAGGACGGGAACGTTAAGAGTACTCGAAACCGACGAGCATGTATGAAGAGACTGATGAATGTGGACGAAGCGAAAGAGGTATGTAAGTCTAGAGAGAACTGGCGCTCTATACTCTCTGCCTACCCCGTTAGGGACTTGGCGTGATGATATGTATGTGTATGTATGTAACTTGGCTTAATTAATAGTTAATATCTATAATAAGTATCTTTATGCACTTTCCCGATACTACATATTGTACATATAGATACTTATGATAAGAATATAGTATTTAGACTCTACATGTTAAACATTATCGTAACATCGCTAATGTGGCCGTGGTGGCCGAGTGGTTCGGGCAGTTGCCTACGACACAAAGATCGCAAGTTCGAATTGCGACTGTACCAATGAGGTTTCTGAACTTAAGTACAGTGATTAGTCACACCACGAGCTGTACGGTGAAGGAAAATATCGGGGGAAACCTGCAAACGTCTGAGAAGAAATTCAGAGGCGTATGTATAGTCGTGCTGGAGTAACGGCGACGGACTCGCCATCTGTCACGTTGGCACCTAATATACCTCTGGCGGAAAGTGGGTGTGTGGGTATTACCTATACACCTCTGCCTCCCCTTCGGGGACCCTTGTGGGAAGGCGTGAGGATATATTATTATTATAATTCAAGCCACAGTAGGGTTTTGAACTTGCAATCATTGCGTCGCAGGCGATAGCTCGGTTTACTCGGCCACCGCGGCTTATTTATTATCATTACCTGTAACATCCTATCGTTATCAACAGTATGTAATATAAATGATATACTTAAAAGGCGGCAAATAGTCTTTTAATTATTTGGTATCTTGTTCTTGGTAAAAATTGTATGTCACAAGTTTTTAGCTTGCAAATACCTATTTTTTTTGTATATACAACAAGAGTGGCAAACAAGCATACGGCCCACCTGATGGAAAACGGTTACCGTAGCCTATGTACGCTTACAATACCAAAGTATCACTTGCGCGTTGCCACTCCGTGTTCGGAGGGACACATATATGCTATACAGCATAATGGGACTAATCCCTCTGCTGCCAACACAATATAACAATCCTCCCCCTCCCCAAGGAGCTCATTACTGGAAACCTTATTCACCGCGTAGGAACACAACACAATTAATAGTGTTATTTGGCTACGGACTTCTGTAAGGTCCTGCCCCAGTCGGGCAGCTCTAAATTCGAACCCGTTATGCCCTACCTCTCTTTAACTTCTCTTTAGCCTACCCAAAAATTGGTACCAGCTCTCCTACTATCAGACCACTCGGCCACTACGGCTGTAGACGGTAAAGTTTTACAACAACTTTATAAGTCGCAAGTTCGGCTACATATGTGTACTGCTGCCACCTGTGGGCTGGAGCCCTTGGATACCAGCTAGGGCCTTTTGACGCGGTTCAGAAACGCGCCGCTAGAATTGTCGATGATCCTTTGCTCACAAGCGGCTTGGAATCACTAAGTCTGAGGAGAGACTTTGCCTCCCTGTGTGTGTTCTACCGCTTGTATAACGGGGAGTGTTCAGCAGAATTGTTCGACATGATGCCCACTTCCACCTTCTACCACCGCACCTCTCGCCATCGACGGGGAATTCATCCCCATACTTTGGAACCACAAAGGTCTCGCACTGTGCGCTTCCAAAGGAGTTTTCTTCCGCGAACGCTCAGGCTGTGGAATGAGCTCCCCGTTGAGGTTTTCCCTGGAGAGTACAGCATGGAGTTCTTCAAGAAGGGTGTGATTCCTGCAGGGTCGGCAACGCGCGAGTGATTCCCCTGGTGTTTCAAGCGCCCATAGGCGGCGGTAACTGCTTACGATCAGGCGGACCGCATGCTTGTTTGCCACCCTTGTAGTGTAAAAAAAAAAACATCTGCCTAGTTCGTTATGTTGTTTCAACAACAACAAAGGGACAATTGATATAATGTATAATTGGTGTCAATAGTGGCAGTTAGTAATGCGTTCAATTTAAATTTAATAAAGATGGGGTTATCTGTTGCTAGCAAGTATGACATATCATTCTGATAGAACACATATGGATATTCGTCATACCTAGCCATCTTAGATATCTAGGTATGACATCTTAGATACCCATCTAAGATTAATTATTCTCACATTTACACTCTTTAGGCATGAGGAAATATATACATAAATAATAATAATATATCCTCACGCCATCCCACAAGAGTAGGCAGAGGTGAATAGGTGCCCACACAACCACTTTCCACCAGAGATATATTTTCGGTGCCAACGTGACAGATGGTGAGTCCATCGCCGTAACTCAAGCACGACTATACACACGACGTTCGCTTTCGTACTTCGTACGCCTTCACCGTAAAGCTCATGGTGTGACTAATCGCTGTACCCAATTTCAGAAAAACTGATTGATACAGTCGGGATTCGAACTTGCGATCTTTGTGTAGGAGGCAACTACTCGAACCACTCAGCCATCACGGCTCTGATGATATGTATGGATGTAAAATTTTGTTAAGTAACAATGTAACAAACAGACCAAGTTACTTTATCCTAATTAGTTATGATATCAAATGTCTCGTTGTGACATGACTAATTTACTAATTAGTCATGTCACAACGAGAGAGACTGATTGGCATTGCTTTGTACTCAAAATAATGATATTATAAATGACATCATACATTGTGTAGCCATCCCGTTAAGCAGTCAAAGGTCCTGGCTGCTGTGGTCACAGGTTTGATTCTCGGTTAGGGTGGATATTTGTGTAATGAACATGCATAGGTATTTGTACCTTAATTATTATTAATATTGTATATACGCCTACTATACATACGCCTCTGAATTGCTTCTCAGACGTATGCAGGTTTCTTCTCATTGAAAAACTCACTGGTACAGTTGGGATTCGAACTTGCAATCTTTGTGTCGCAGGCAACTAAGATTGACTCTTATTATTATTTTATTTGTGTATAATTACAGTCTGTCACTGTGTAGGTAGAGATAGTGGAACACCTTTTCTCTCTAGATTTATAGATCTCTAACTTCGTCTCTGACTTCATCTAAGCAATCAGTCTCTATAAATACTTAGTGCTAATTAGTTATCTGAAATGCTCTGAACAATAGGAATATTTTCCAATTCTTTGGGATTTATGAATGTTTAATGAATTTGACAAAAAGACGTTGCTTAGTAATAAGACTAGCTTTACATGGTTTCACCGCATAAAAAATGAGTTAATTGGTAGTTTTTCTGAA
Source organism: Drepana arcuata (assembly GCA_016069955.1). Lineage (NCBI taxonomy): Eukaryota > Metazoa > Arthropoda > Insecta > Lepidoptera > Drepanidae > Drepana > Drepana arcuata. Next base: position 286,185 of record JACCPG010000166.1, read on the forward strand.
ATAAAACATATTCTATGTATTAATCCAGCTAATAATCTATCTCAGCGCCAAATTTATATCAATTCCATTCAGTAGTTTTTGCATGAAAAAGGAAAAAACTTGCTCACAAACTTTACATTTATATTACTTATAATTATTTTTATATTAGTAGGATTGTTTTTATAATCACTCATGTTCTACTCTAATGAGCGCAACCTTGACATATTCACAGTGACTTACCATCTCAATCTGTTGATTTGTAGAAGGGGGCATAGCTTCACACTGAGTTTTTGCAAGCACTGTACACCCAACGGCGCTTCTCTGCTAACACCACTCATTTTCAACTTTACTCTATTTAACAACTTAAAAATACTCAATGCGCCCCACATTCACGCCCACACGCGATGTTTCAAACCATTGTTTAGATCAAAAATAAAAAAAAAGGCTTTGTTTACAATCGTACGTCTAATCTTTAGCGAATTTTCTATGATTTATTTCCACCACTTTACTATTTTCCTACAATTATTCAAACGTATAACAGAAATTGTTTAACGAATTGTGATTTTTGTTATTAATAATTTGCCACGAGTTATCGTAGTAATTTAATTTTCGATTTAAAATTCGCAACTTCAAATTCGCTCTCGCATTTGATACGGCTACGCGACAGGACACGTCTAAAATAAAACATTCCATACCTATGAAAATCATATGTTTAACAACAAAGCGAATAATTTCTTTGTCTCTCTTGTTATTAGGAAAAGAAAGAGTCAGCAATATGTTGAATTGTAGTAAGATACAGTTTCATGCATGTGAATACGATAATCGTGGTTGGAATGGAATGCCAGTAATTTGACAACGACAGCTATATTTTGACATTGAGTACGTTTCGTTGTTACTATGTAATTAATGTACACGAAGAAAGTACGGCGCATAATGTCCTCATTAGCTCGTGCAAGAATACTTACATTTTATGTTCTCAGCTGTCATAAACATTTAATACATTTATCGATAAGAACGCTTCATAAGCTTAAATGAAAATAAAACATTAATTACTTTTCTAGTGAAGCTCGTAATCACGCCATTAAAAGTATTAGATTATGTAGGTAGTAAGGACTACGGTAAATCGTTACATTTAAATGTTTTACACTCATTCAACTATTTTCAACTAAATGAAAACTGACTGGTGTAAAATATTGAATAAAATGTTTTTTATTGTAAGTATTTTAAAAAAATGAATTGATCACTTTTGCCCACACTAACTATCTAATTATCTTTTCAGAAGTATACCATAATAGTAGGATGCGTTTCGATAGCATACGCAGGATCCAGCTTTCAGCGCACTGGCTGGTTGGACAGAGTAGTGCAGTATCACAAGAATAATTTCATCACAGACTTAAAGAAGTCTACACCTGTACAGATTAACGGTAAAAATAAGAACTGAGTTATATTCTGTATCTGGACCAGTGGTTTTATATAACCAGTAATACATTTTCCCACCATTTGAACGAAGAGAAGTCAGTTAAAGCAAGCTTCTGACTCCATCTACAGACAAACCTTTTACTGTACAAGCAGTTAAATTTGCTTCATTAACGCACGGCTGGCATGATGGTAAGCCTAGCACTGTAAGCGTAGGTAAGTGGCCAAGCTGGAGCTAGGTCAAAAGCACCCGTGTTTTCCCTAAACCATTTTCATGTCGTTTGCTAGGAGCTAGGTAGAGCCTAGCCAAACGCCATCTTGTATCAATGGCTCGGTTGACAGCTGTCACTATTTCTTTTAGCTACAATCATCGCTGCCCCACCTGGGTATGTAGACTCCCCTGGATGGTCGTACAACTCAGTGGTACAACTACTGATGCTGATAAGGGCAAGTAAGACAGCGACGCCAGTGAGGCGGGCCCTGCAGCGCGCCCTGCAGCCAAGCAGACGCTTCATGAGCGTACAAAATAGCGTCATCTACTTCCCAAGTTTGTCTAAGGTTACTATACCTCAAATAACATGGAAAGAAAAAGAAAAGAGGTATACCTATAGAGAAAACTAGTGCTCTATTCTCTATGCGAGGTAGACATAGAGTAGAGTAGTAGAGTGCCAGTTTTGGATTGCAAGGTATTCAGCGTGATCTTATCTGTGTATAAGTCGTAGACTTCTGATAGTCATGAAGAGTACGTACCGAATCGTTGATAAAAGGGCTTGTATACATGTACATCTAGGTGCTTTGCTTTTAAAAATAAGGGCATTTGGACCCCACTCTCTAATATTTATATCTCAATTTTAAGGAGTTCTTGTCATTTACATGGTTTTTACCAACACTGTGCCAAACAACTTCATCCGCTTTCTACCACCGACTGCTGACTCCCCACACCTTTGAACCAAACAGGTCTAACACTGGACGGTTTCAAAGGAGTTTCCTTCCGCAAACGTTAGGCTGTCGAATACACCCCGTCGAAGCTTTCCCTAGAGTATATATGTATAGCATGAAGGGTGTGAAAGGATTTCAGCATAGCCGGCAGCGCGCTATACCTCTGGTGTTGCAACCATCCATAGTCGGTAACCGCTTACCATTCGGCCGCGTACTTGTTACCTTGATGGTCTTAAGAAAACAATATTTTACATACAAACGGACCGCCTAGAGCAGGGTTTCTCAAACTTTTGGCTCCTCTTAAAGTTACCAGATGTCAGGGAACGCTTTAACTAACTAATTAAATCCCCCAAAGAAAATAATTAAAATGACTGTTGAAGAAAATAAGGTGTTTATTTCAATACATTACATATACATACATATATATCATCACGCCGAGTCCCTAACGGGATAGGAAGAGAGTATAGAGCGCCGGTTCTCTCTAGACTTACATACCTCTTTCGCTTCGTCCACATTTATCAGACTCTTCATACATGCTCGTCGGTTTCGAGTACTCTTGACGTTCCCGTCCTTGAGCGTCCGATCGATTTCATTTCAATTAATGGTAACCAATACAATGGCAAAAGATTTTGAACAATTTTAACCTTAATAATGACTCGGTATCAAGTCGATTTCTGTATTTCGTTTTTATCATGACCAAGTGTGAAAACCCACCTTCACACAAGTATGTTGTGGCTGCCATCAAGCCACCATTACAAAAATGTTGTCGCGAACCGCCAAAGTTTGAGAAACCCTGATCTAGAAGTAAGCAGCACCGGCACCTGTCAAAACTCCCATGACACATAATTGACGACCGTCTGGTCTAGTGGTTAGAGCTCCTGACTGCGAAACTTGAGGTCGCCGGTTCGAATCCCGGTGAGGGCAGATATTTGTGGGATGAACACGAGTATTTGTACCTTAGTCTTGGATGTCCTATGTATTTATGTATATATCTATCTATATAAGTAAATATATCGTTGTCTAGTTACCATAGCACAAGCTTTGCTTAATTTGGGACTAGGTCAATTTGTGTGGAATTGTCCCGGGTATTTATTATTATGATTCCATTGACAGGACATCCCCAACGATATATATTACGATAACGCTGGATTTCCGTCATTCGAGGAAGACACGAAGCCATCTGGTATCCCTGATGATGAGTCCTTGATCGTTGTGACCAACCCCGTTGAGGCTCGCCTGCCCAGCGGCAGGATCAGTGTGAAGTTGCTCAGGTAAGTAGCAGGCAGGAGTTTAGTTTAAATGGAGTAATGCTCTTTGTCTATAGTCCGCTCGGAACTTCATATGTACCTAGATGGCCTCTGTGAAGGCCGAGGGAGGCGGCGATGCACAGACTTATCTCGAGATATATCGGGATATCTCGGGATATATCGGGATATATCCCGCCTTCGCCTTACCACAAGGGAACCCTAAGGGGTAGGCAGAGGTATATACGTAATACCCATAAACCCAATTTCCGCCAGAGATATATTTTAGTTGCCAACGTGACAGATGGCGAGTCTATCGCCGTTACTGAAGCACGATTATACATACGCCTATGAATTGTTTCTCAGACGTATGCAGGTTTCCTCACGATGTTTTCCTTCACCGTAAAGCTCGTGGTGTGACTAATCACTGTACCTAAGTTCAGGAAAACTCATTGGTACAGTTTGGATTCGAACTTCCGATCTTTGTGTCGCAGTCTACCACTTCGGGGACCCTTGTGGGAAGGCGTGAAGATATATATTAAATCAAAAACATTTGCCACCGACGAGACTTTACAAGTATATCGTTACGCCTTCACACAAGGCTCCCTCAAGGTACAGGACTTTCAAGGACAAGCGCCAACGTTACAACGGCGAGTAATGTTAAAGATCTCCTTTATTTCCAGAGACATCTTGGAGGCGAGAGCAATAGCCGCTAAAGCCATGCCGACCACAGTGAGATCCACGATGTAAGCTATAAATTTATATTATATTATAAATTGCCCTAGTTTCAATTATTGGACACATTTGGTTGGTTTGGACACATAGAAAGGATGAGTGAAGAATGATTGACGAAACAGATATACAAAGCAAAAGTGTGTGCAAGAAGAGGCAGAGGAAGGCCACGTTCCAACTACCTGGATCAAATAGATCGGACTCTCAAGGACGGGAACGTTAAGAGTACTCGAAACCGACGAGCATGTATGAAGAGACTGATGAATGTGGACGAAGCGAAAGAGGTATGTTAGTCTAGAGAGAACTGGCGCTCTATACTCTCTGCCTACCCCGTTAGGGACTTGGCGTGATGATATGTATGTATGTAGTTTCAATTATATGAGCATACCATAACTCTACTAAAATATTCAATTATATGAGCATACCTCATGTACCACGGTTTACAAGAAAAAAATAACCTGCCTGGAGAAGAAATGGCGAAACAAACTCCATGGTTTTCTTTTTAACATTTGTTCCCTTTTACGTAGGGGTAGAAAAAGGTTAACGGTGGTTACTGTTGTTAGAGCCACCGTCTAATCTAGTGGTTAGTGCTCCAAAATTTGAGGTCGCGAGTAAAATTCCCGGTGAGGTCAGATATTTGTGTGATGACCACGAGTATTTGTACCTTAGTCTTGGATGTCCTATGTATTTATGTATATATCTATCTATATAAGTAAATATATCGTTGTCTAGTTATACATAACACAAGCTTTGCTTAATTTGGGGCTAGGTCAATTTGTGTGGAATTGTTTATTTATTTATTTATTTATTAAGGTACACCAACAGTACATATATTATTAAAAACGAATAATAAACATTGCCACATAAATAGGTCTAATATATGAACCAATTATAGGTATACACAACATTTAGTTAGTTAAATATCTTGTTTTTACTTCGTATGTATCAATTCCATACGAGGTTTAAATTAGATGTTTAAGGGTGAAAAGATTTCAGTATATTCTATTTAAATTGTTTTAACGTGTCATGAAAGATGTCAACATTGGCTATATGTTCACTTATGGTGTTATACTGAGAACACAGGTGTGGTAATGGTGAATGTGAACCAGTGTTAGTAGTAGTAATTGTTCCAAAGTATTATTAATATTATAAATACGTGTTAATTTGTATATAATAATATATCCTCACGCCTTCCCACAAGGGTCCCCCAAGGGGTAGGCAGAGGTGTATAGGTAATACCCATACACCCACTTTCCGCCAGAGGTATATTAGGTGCCAACGTGACAGATGGCGAGTCCATCGCCGTTACTCAAGCACGACTATACATACGCCTTTGAATTTCTTCTCAGACGTATGCAGGTTTCCTCTCGATGTTTTCCTTCACCGTTCAGCTCGTGGTGTGACTAATCGATTACCTCAAGGTATATTATTAAAAATACCTTCCTGATGATCGTTTCCAAGTCTCTCTTCTTGGAAGACAAAATAGCGCGCTCTTATTAGTTGATTTATAAGAAAGACTTCTTTATTTTCCAGTCCTTGGATTCCAATGAACAAGACTACCAGTACAGTGAGCTCCGGCGACAACGAGGCTACTACTGAAGCAGGTATACTACTAAAATATGCACACAAAAAATATATATCCTCACGCCTCCCATAAGGGTCCCCGAAGGGTTAGGCAGAGGTGTATAGTAGGTATACCCACACACCCACCTTCCGCCAGAGATATATTTTAGGTGCCAACGTGACAGACGGCGAGTCCATCGCCGTAACTCAAGCACGATTATATATATATATGCCTTTGAATGTCTTCTCAGACGTATGCAGGTTTCCTCTCGATGATTTCCTTCACCGGTGGTGTGACTAATCACTGTACTTAAGTTCAGAAAAACTCATTGGTACAGTCAGGATTCGAACTTGCACGAACGTCTACTCCTTCAGTTACCCTGTCGCACCACACCTAGTTTTGTATAACAACAAAACAATGATTTTATTAATCAGGGAACGTTACGGAGGAAGGAGGGGCGGATACAACCTCCGTTGACACTCCCAATGGCAATGGGGAGAAAGTTCCAGAAGATGGGGATCCTGCCGCGCCTGGGGAAGAAGCAGAGGGAGAAGCAGGGGAAGAAGCAGCAGAAGAAGGAGCCGGAGAAGCCGGGGAAGAAGCGGCGGAAGAATGATAGTGTCACATCAAATAATAAATTTATTAACGTCACCATAACGGTAGCAAGGAATATTTATTAATTGTGTATTAAGGTGCCTTATTTATTAATTGCCTTTAAGGTATATCCTTACTAATATTATAAATGTGAATGTAAGTTTGTTTGTTACGCTTTCACGTAAAAACTACATAACCGATTATCATGAAAGTTTGTACACATATTCCCGGAGGTATAAGAAGTAACATAGGATACTTTTTATTGAAAAAAAAAGCCGGTTTACTGGTATTTTTCTATGGTGATGGCTTATACCCAGGATTAAGACATAGGCTACATTTGAATCCCGAAAGATTCAAAGCTCTAATATTATAAAGGCAAAAATATGTATGTTGCTCTTACCACGCGGGCGAAGCCGCGGGCATAAGCTAGTATTGTAATAAAGTATGTATGTATGTTAGGTTAAGGTATGTATTTATGGGCCGTATTTGTACGTGTACTTTTATTGTGTTGCCTGAAATAAATGGATTTATAATAAGTACCTGGATGACCGAGCTTAGCTCGGTATTATTCAGATTTATATTTTTTCGTACTAATGACATACTTATGACAACCAAACACTCATTGGCTTAGAGTTTGTTGCTTAGCAACGCTTTATTGTTGCTGTGTCGGTAAAGCAGTGGGGAAATTCATATTCTAATGAAATTGTTGGAAATTTTCAATGCCTAAAAACACGGATAAAACGACTTTTTTTAAAATGAAACCTAGCTAATTCGATTTTTCGCCCCCGAAATCTCCCCCTCAACAAATTTCATGAAAATCGTTGGAGCCGTTTCCCAGATTCAGATTATATATATAGATATATACAAGAATTGCTCGTTTAAAGGTATTATATATATATATATTATAGATAGATAGATAGATAGATAAAATACGCAGACCTTAGCATCGAAATTAAGACTCAGTGGAAGGTAGACGTAGTTAAAACAGTCCCGATAATCCTATCTTCCACTGGCGTGATCCCACATACCCTTCATAAAAGCCTCAAAACTCTAGACATTCACAAACTCACATATATGCAACTCCAAAAGGCTGTAATCTTAAACACATGCCGAATAGTTCGCAAATTTTTGTCGTTATGATGCGCTCTACACGCCTACAATATTTCTCCATTTTTCGTTTGGCCAAAAGCCCGCGATAAATGCAGTCCAACCTCGAACTACACGAGAGAATATTATACAAAACATAAATCCTTACTAATATTATAAATGTGAATGTTAGTTTGTTTGTTACGCTTTCACTTAAAAACTACTTAACCGATCACCATAAAACTTTGTACACATATTTTAGAAGTATTAGAAGTAACATAGGATACCTTTTATTGAAAAAAAATAAATCATTTTTATGACAGATAAAAAGCTGTTTAGCTGAAAACTCCACGCGGGCGAAGCCGCGGGCATAAGCTAGTAAATAATAATTGTAAGAATTATATTTCATATAAATATCACGATATTTACTTATTAATTAACCAACTTCTTACAGCATACATCTTCTCGCTTTCCCACAAGGATCCCCGAAAGGGTAGGCAGAGATGTATAGGTGTAGTTCACCTTGAGGTCGCGGGTTCGAAAACCGCTGAGGGCAGATATTTGTGTGATGAACACGTGTATTTGTACCTTAGTCTTGGATGTCCTGTATTTATGTATATATCTATCTATATAAGTAAACATATCGTTGTCTAGTTACCATAACACAAGCTTTGCATTATTTAGCACAAGGTAAATTTGTGTGGAATTGTCTCAGGTATTTATTTAATTCATTATCCGTGTAGGGGTAAGTATGTAAGGATCGTAGCAAGTGGAAAGAAGTTGTCTCTGTCTACCCCTACGGGAAAGAGGCGTGATTATATGTATTTATTTTTTGTACAGCAAGAGTGGCAAACAAGCATACGGCCCACCTGATGGGAAACGGTTACCGTAGCCTATTTGCGCTCACGATACCGAAGTATCACTTGCGTGTTGCCACTCTGTGTTCGGAGAGTTACAGTGTGTTGGCAGCATAATGGGTTTATTCCCTCTGCTTCCAACACAATGTAACAATCCTCCCCCCTCCCCAAGGAGCTAATTTCTGGAAACCTTATTCACAGCGTAGGAACACAACACAAAAAAAATGTGTTATTTGGCTACAGACTTCTATAAGGTGGAGGTCCTGCCCCAGTCGGGCAGCTCCGAATTCGAACGGGAAATCCGTTATGCTCTACCTCTCTAATGTATATTTGTATCTAGGGTAAAGAAAAAATTGCGTAACTAAACAATGTATTTAATGACAACAGGACTAAAGCTACACCGCTCACTTACGATTTAACGTTAATATTCACAATGGATTTATACAATATGTTTCCGATAAATAAAATATCCCACAATCTGTCTCGTGGTGTCGCCGTGTGTCGCTTCCATCGCTCTGTAAATAATACAAATGTTTCTCTATACATTTAACACTATAGATAATGTCATCCACGAAGACGCGCCCCACCAATTTCCAGTCGAAGAGGTCGCGGGATGCGGGCAGTATGACCCGAGTGTATTAATTGTAGTGTGCGTGTGCACTCATAGGTAATCTGTGTGTACCGACAATACTCACACATTAG
>JACCPG010000167.1:4667-32896 GCA_016069955.1 Drepana arcuata
TTCGATTCCCGCTAAGGGCACATATTTGTGTGATGAACACGAGTATTCGTACCTTAGTCTTGGATGTCCTATGTATTTAAGCATATATCTATCTATATAAGTAAATATATCGTTGTCTAGTTACCATAACACAAGCTTTTCTTAATTTGGGACTAGGTCAATTTATGTGTTATTGTTCCAAGAAGTGTTTTTTTATGTCCCACAAATTCTTCTTAACCATTACTAAGGTACTCGTGTTCATCACACAAATATCAGCCCTCAGCGGGATTCGAGCCCGCGACCTCAAGTTTCGCAGTCAGGAGCTCTAACCACTAGGCCAGACGGTTTTCAATAAATCGGCCGTTGTAATAAGATGAAAAGCTACATTATTCCTATATGACATCATAACCAAATATAACATATATCCCCACGTCTTCCCACAAGGGTACCTGAATGGGTAGGTAGAGATGGGTAGGTAGTACTCACAAATCCTAAATAAAAATCTAATTTAACGCAAGGGAAACCGCGAAACAACAGTAGTTATAAACGCTTAATACCGCCAAGCGATCGTTTAAAGGATCTTAACGATTAAGTATTACACTGTAAAGTATTCAGTAAGTTTTATATGCAAGAAAACCGGTTATAAATATCATATATAGTAAATATATAGCCATATATAGTAAAACCATTGTATATAACACGTAATATTAAAACAGTTATTCTGAATTTAAGTACAATGATTTGTCTCACGCTGTAAAGGGAAACATCGAGAGGAAACCTGCATACTTGCGTTTGAGAAGAAATTCAAGGACGTATGTAAGTCTAGAACTGGCGCTCTATACTGTCTGCCTGCCCCGTTAGGGATTCGGCGTGATGATATGATATAATATGTAAATTGGGGCTTGAGTGACGGCGATGGCCTCGACATCTGTCACGTTAGCACCTAAATACAACACCGACAAGAAGAAGGTGTAACTACACACCTCTGCCTACTTCGGCAAGCCGTTATTATTTATGACATCATAACTTTTAATCCAGCTAGTAGTCTGTGTGACAAATTTCATCCGATTCTGTCAGTAGTTTTTGCGTTAAAGAATAAACACACAAACTCACTAATTTTCGCATTTATCCTCACACCTTCCACTAGGGTCCCCGAAGGGGTAGGCAGATGTGTATAAGTAATACCCACACACCCACTTTCCGCCAGAGGTATATTAGGTGCTAACATGACAGATGGAGAGTCTATCGCCGTTACTCAAGCACGACTATACATACGCCTTGAATTGCTTCTGTGACGAATGTAGGTTTCCTCTCGATGTTTTCCGTAACCGTTAAGCTCGTGGTGTGACCAATCGCATTTATAACACTAGATATTCGGTAATTGGATATATTTAATTAATAACAATTAACAATGTTTACAAAAACCAGTTGTAACTAACTTACAAATAAAATATTTGTCCCTAATGGGTATTCAGAGGCAATGTGCCAAGAAGAATAGCAGCATTGCCACGCTGTATAGCAATGCTGATTCTCTGACCGGGATACGTGCCAGCCAGTTATCTATATTTATTTATCCTTACTAATATTATAAATGTGAATGTAAGTTTGTTTGTTACGCTTTCACGTAAAAACTACATAACCGATTATCATGAAAGTTTGTACACATATTCCTGGAGGTATAAGAAGTAACATAGGATACTTTTTATTGAAAAAAAAAACATTTTTACGACTGAAAAAAAGCCGGTTTACTGATATTTTTTTACGGTGATGGCTTATACCCAGGATTAAGACATAGGCTACATTTGAATCCCGAAAGATTCAAAGCTCTAATATTATAAAGGCAAAAGTATGTATGTTGCTCTTTACACGCGGGCGAAGCCGCGGGCATAAGCTAGTAATATTATAAAGAGGAAAGATATATTATGTAAGTATGTTTGTATGGAATAGGCTCCGAAACTACTGGACCGATTTGAAAAATTCTTTCACCATTGGAAAGCTACATTCACCCTGAATGACATAGGCTATATTTTCTTTTATAAAAAAAATCTTATGTCCACCCGTGCGAAGCCGGGACGGACCGCTAGTTAAGTAATAATGTGACCTTACCTCGTAAAAGGGTGATATATACTCATGATCCAATATTAATGACAATGGATGGACGGTAATGACGTCTGCCTAGTAAATGATTTGATTTATTTTCAACTAGTCACTGTAGTGTTTAATCATTCGATTAAATCTGGTTATCCAAGTATAAGTATAATTATTAAAAAAATACATCCTGGCTACACATTCCAACTCTGGAACCGTGGTGGCGGAGTGCTACGCAAAGATCGTATCTGGACTGTAGCAATGAGTGTTCATGAACTTAGTACACATAAGTCACACCACCAGCTTTAAGGTGAAGGAAAACATCGAGAGGAAACCTGCATAAGTCTGAGGAGCAATCCAAAGGCTTATGTATACTCGTGCTCGAGTAACGGGGATGGACTGACCATCTGTCACGTTGGCACCTAAAATATACCAGCCAAATAGTAGCCAAATAACTCATTTTTTGTGTTGTGTTCCTACGTGGTGAATAAGGTTTCTAGTAATGAGCTCCTTGGGGAGGGGTGAGGATTGTTATATTGTGTTGGCAGAAGAGGTATTAGTCCCATTATGCTGCCAGCACATTATAAATCTCCGAGCACAGAGTTGCAACGCGTAGGTTATACTTCGGTATCGTAAGTGAAAATATTCTGCGGTAACCGTTTCCCGGGGCCAAATATTTGTTTGCCACTCAAGTTGTATAAAAAAAAATTTAAGTACTATTCTTTTTTATACATACATATCATCACGCCAAGTCATAGAGTAGTCATAGTCATCAAGAGTATAGAGCGCCAGTTCTCTCTAGACTTACATACCTCTTTCGCTTCGTCCACATTCATCAGTCTCTTCATACATGCTCGTCGGTTTCGTGTACTCTTTACGTTCCCGTCCTTCAGAGTCAGATCTATTTGATCCAGGTAGTTGGAACGTGGCCTTCCTCTGCCTCTTCTTGCACACACTTTTGCTTTCTTTTCGTTCTTTTTTTATTATTATTATAATTAGTAAAAGACTTGTGTCACCGATAGTCCACCGGACTAATATTGATAAAACTCATAATATACCTAGATACGAACGTATTGGTATTGGTCACAATGGAGATTAATAAAAAAAAAAAAAAATGGAGATAATTTTAGCAATCCTTGATAAATGATAAGAAGATAAAGACTTCAAAATAACAAAAAACGGTTTCGTACATAGCTTATTTTGTTTGCCCTTCTACACGTATGGACGGTCGGACAAACAAAGAGCATGTATGTATATATGTATGACGCTCAAAGACGGGAACGTCAAGTTTACTCGAAACCGACGGGCATGTATGAAGAGACTGATGAATGTAGACGAAGCGAAAGAGGTATGTCTAGAAAGAACTGGCGCTCGATATTCTCTGCTTACCCCGTTACGGACTCGGTGTGATGATATGTATGTATATGTATGTATGTATGTATGTATGGCCCTCTTACTCTCTTTGTGTCAATTCCTCCCAAAGTCTCTAGTGTCATCACTATATCCTTACTAATATTTTAAATGTGAATGTAAGTTTGTTTGTTACGCTTTCACGTAAAAACTACTTAACCGATCATCATAAAACTTTGTACACATATTATTGGAGGTATTAGAAGAAACATAGGATACTTTTTATCGAAAAAAAAAACATTTTTACGAAAGATAAAAAAACCGTCCACGCCGACGAAGTCGCGGGCACAGCTAGTCTCTATATAAATATTATAAAGTGGATTTGTATGTATGTTTGTAAGGAATTAGCTCTAAAAGAACTAGACCGATTTTAAAAATTCTTCCGCCATTTGAATGCTACATTATCACTGATTAATATAGGCTATTTTAATTGCAAGAAAAACATAAATATGATGCCACAATGTTTAAAAATAAATGTCCACCCGTGCGGAGCCGGGACGGGCCACTATCGCTATATATTTGACGGCGGTCTAGTGGTTAGAGCTCCTTACTGCGAAACTTGAGGTCGCGGGTTCTATTCTTATTGAGTGCAGATATTTATGCGATGAACACGAGTATTTGTACCTTAGTCTTGAATGTCCTATGTATTTATGTATATATCTATGTATATAAGTAATTATAACGTTGTCTAGATGACCATAACACAAGCTTTGCTTAATTTGGGGCTATTAAATTTAATTTGTGTGGAATTGTTCTAAGGTATTTATTTATTCATAGTAATACTTCAAAAGTCTAAAGTTCTTTTGTTTTTTTAATGCGTCCAATCATAGGAATTAATTTAACATATTTGAAATAAAACTGCATTAATTTAGTCCGCGCCGCGAAGGTGCACGAAACCAAAGTTTATTTTTAATGTATCTTTCGCAGGTTAAGTTCCATATTTTCGGCTTTTTGACGTTGGGGCCTTGGGATCTTGGGGCCTTGACGCTCACCTGGAGTACAAAGAGGTCCCCCCACGTCGAGTCCTCTAGTGACAAGAAGGCAAGGAGGAAGAACATGTCCTTATGTATCTTACAGTAAGAATCAGAATAAACAATTGAGTTCTGTATGACAGAAAGGCAATGCTGCCAGCTTTTTTAGCACCTCTCCACAGGACAAGATTGGACAGGTGTCTTATTACAGTATTAGTTTACAATTTAATTGAATTTAATGAATAACAATGTGCATGAAGAGGCTGAGGAAGACCACGTTCCAACTACTTGGATCAAATCGATCAGACGCTCAAGGACGGGAACGTCAAGAGTATTCGAAACCGACGAGCATTTATGAAGAGACTGATGAATGTGGACGAACCGAAAGAGGTATGTATGCCTAGAGAGAACTGGCGCTCTATACTCTCTGCCTACCCCGTTAGGGAATCGTAACGATATGATGATGACTTAATTTTCAATTTCAAAAATTCCAGTCACACCACGAGCTTTACAGTAAAGAAAAACAACGAGCGGAAACTTGCATACGTTAAAACGTGGGCACCTAAAAAATATCTCCGGCGGAAATTTTATACCTATCGAATATCCCTAAAAGCAAAATATGACGTTAATTCGAATTACCAGCCCAATAATAATCGAATTTTCCATTAGAATGGAAAAACACGGATATCAATGAAAACGCACGTAGACGTGATCAAAGTTCATTTTCCCAATCAGGAAAAATTAGAGGTCGATAATTTGTTAGTTAAATTAATGTTAATACATATTTAAGCATTCATGCCATCGATTTTCGAGTGTCAAGTTCGATCAAAATGCATGTATTTAGAAATCCTTATTCGTAAAATCGAGAAAAAAAAACAATAGTCCACAATCCCAAGAGAATTAAAAACAGTACACGTCAAATCACTATTTTCTAACACTTCACGGACGCAACCACAATGTATCCAACTTCAAATACTATGTACGTTTCGAAATACTTTAATGTTTACAAAGTACGCGGAAAGTCGACACTGCGTCGTTTAACGGCGAAGGTTACACACCGACTGATCTGCATTAATAGGTTTTACCGCCATTTCTGACACCTGTCTACGTCATATCACTCGTATACAACTTTAGTGATGCACGCGTCGATGATCGACAAGGACGCGAATCGAATATTCGATATTAAATTTTTTTAAGGCGCCGTTTCGACAGATCCACGAGTCAGTAATGAAATAACACTTTTACATTTATTAAGAAAGATTCAAGGAGATATAACAACAAAGAAGATTGGTATGAACGTACAATCTTTAAAACATCCAATTAATTACTTTTGAATTTCGAATGTTGCAAAAATAAAATAATACTGGTTAATGTAGATTAGTGTACAGAAAATTGGCGCTTTACTCTCTGCCTAGTGCCTATGCTATCATGAACATGGCGCGATGATATGTATGCTGCAGGGTTTGACTCCACTAGAGGAACCTCACCATTAGTTACTGTCCCTTTCAAGATTTTGAATAAAGAAGACGATGAAATGTCATGGAAATAACTGCTCTTCATGCTTACAAAGATACGCACTGCGACAACGTAGTTAATACTTGACGACCACGTGATGTTTTATGAACTTTAAATCAAAATCGACAGTGACTAACCGTGACAGCTCTTAATGTCAACATGCTATCACATGAGTGTAATGATATGACGCTAATCTTAAGTCCTCACTATTATAATAAAACAAAAAGAACTTAGAATGTTGACTCATAATATGTACGCAGCTCTATTACTATAAGCCACCAAATTGACCGAGTACTCAGGATTTCAGACCATCAATAGTACTAGAAAACGTCGACTGATGAATGAGAATACAGCATCGTATATATATATATATATGTATATATATATTTGTTCTGTGCGAGTGTATGTAACTGAACCTTCTAAACGGCTGGACCGGACACTGTGTGTGTTCAAGTTTGGATTGGCAGTTTAGATTAGATACATTAAGAACGCAAGTTCTAATCCCGACTGTACCAATGAGTTTTTCTGAACTTAAGTACAATGATTAGTCACACCACGAGCTGTAGGGTGAAGAAAAAAATAAAGAGGAAACCTGCATACGTCTTAGAAGAAATTCAAAGGCGTATGTATAGTCACGCTTGAGTAACGGCGATGGACTCGCCATCTGTCACGTTGGCACCTAAAATATATCTCTGGCGGAGAGTGGGTGTGTGGGTACTACTTATACACCTCTGCCTACACCTTCGGGATCCTTTTGGGAAGGCGTGAGGATATAATATTATTTAAAATTATTTCTATACAATGGTTAATTTATATAATATATCTCTGGCGGAAAGTGGGTGTGTGGGTATTACCTATACACCTCTGCCTACCCCTTCGGGGACCCTTGTGGGAAGGCGTGAGGATATATTATTATTATTAATTTAATATATAAGAAGATAGTGAAATATAGATAATCCTTGGTATCCACTGTCTTTTTATTTAGTTCCTGCAACCTTTTGAAGATCAATTTGTTTGTTACCCGCAAATACATTTGTATAGTATATACAAGTATAAATATTAAGACTGATACTTTTTAATCAATATAACACTAGATGAATAACTTCATAGTTTAAATAGTTGTAATAAATGTATTGATTAATAAAAAGTTTAATTACAAATTGCTTCTCTAATCGAATTGAATATATTTTCGATTGTTACATCGATAACTGTATCAGACATATCGTCACATCTCTAACAACATCAGCTGTTTACCTTAACTTAACCGCCAAATGACGTATGAATGATACGAATAGCACAGGCACAGAAAAAAATTAAGTTGGACTCACAGAACATAATATTTTCTGTCGGACATTTTGTATTTTCCCGAAAGAAACCGCGTGGTATAAAATTTGCAAGTCAAATGGGAATAAATTTGGTATATTTTGATTTTGATTTTGATTTATAAAATACTCGCAAAATGAACAAGTCACTGGCGAACAAATCATTACCATGAACACCTAATTATACCACTAACGACTGACATGGTAACCGCTGCCTAGTAACGATTGCAACACCAGGGGTATCACTGCTCAAAATATGTCATACACATTGTACATGGGCAGTGGCGTGGGAATAGGAGGAGAGGAAAGGCCGTAAGCACAAGAGTATAGATAGTGTCATCCAGGAAGACGTGCCGCACCAAATTCTAGTCGAAGTATCTTGCATTATTAAGAAAAAAAAGTTTTATTTTTAATTCATAAAAGTAAATCTGGCATATTTAGGTATACGGCTGATTCTGCCTGGCCTACTTGCTTACTTGCCTTTTAAGGTTACCAATTTAAAAATAGGTTGGTTAGCGTACTCTTTAAAAACGTGAAAAGTTCCGATTGATCTAAAATTTTTGCATCTTTAACGGTCTTTCTCTCCCATGCAACCACAATTAAATACACCACAGTGGACTGTATACACCATATTTAAGAATTAAAGTTTTTCAAGTGTGTGTGTGTGTGTGTGCAAGAAGAGGCAGAGGAAGACCACGTTCCAACTACCTGGATCAAATCGATGGGACGCTCAAGGACGGGAACGTCAGGAGTACTCGTAACCGACGAACATGTATGAAGAGACTGATGAATACGGACGAAGCGAAGGAGGTATGCAAGTCTAGAGGGAACTGGCGCTCTATACTCTCTGCGTACCCCGTTAGGGACGTGGCGTGATAGTATCTATGTATGTATGTACCTTACCTACCTTTTTTTCTCTATTTCTTTTCTCTCTTCACTTGGTTGCCTGGAAGAGATCGCTTTTGCGATAAGGCCGCCTATTGTGCCTATCACATGTTATTCTCTGTCTTTTTGTCATCCTATTTGTTTGTATGTGTGCGTGTACAATAAAGAATATTATTATTATTATTATTATGTAGGTAAGTTTTTCACCCACCTCAGTCTGCTCCTCTTCTCAGCCAAAGCCAACTGCTGTGCGACCGATAGCGCTCTCCTCAGGTAAGTAGGCGCACCGTTGGGGAAGGAGTCCCTGCCCTCATGCCCAGGCCCGTCTTCTTCTTGATCTTCGACGGCATCCAATGTCGGAGGATCGCCCTAATAACATTATCTTATTAATAACAAGTACTGACAAACAATGCAAGTATTACAGGGATTAAACTGTTTGTATGCAAAAGCCGTGGTGGCTGAGTGGTTCGAGCAGTTGCCTGCGACGCACAGGTCGCACTCATTGGTACAGTCGGGATTCGCCCGACTGTACCAATGAGTTTTTCTGAACTTAAGTACAGTGATTAGTCACACCATGAGCTTTACGGTGAAGGAAAACATCGAGAGGAAACCTGCATACGTCTGAGAAGAAATTCAAAGGCGTATGTATAGTCGTGCTTGAGTAACGGCGACGTACTTGCCATCTGTCACCGCAAAAAAACGACGTATGTACGCGGAGCGCAGTTGGTAAGTAATAGGTAGGTATAGATCATAATAAATAAATACCTGGGACATTCCACACAAATTGACCTAGTCCCAAATTAAGCAAAGCTTGTGTTATGGTAACTAGACAACGACATATTTACTGATATAGATAGACATATACATAAATACAAATACTCGTGTTCATCACACAAATAACTGCCCTCAGCGGGATTCGAACCCGCGACCTCAAGTTTCGCAGGAGCTCTAACCACTAGACCAGACCAGTCATCAATCGTCAATGTAAAGGACTTTCATGTACGTTTACTCGCGCGATGAAAAGCCTGCGTTAATCCCTTCACGTCTTGAAGAACTCCAAGCTGCACTCTCTAGGAAAAACCTCAACGGGGAGTTCATTAGAAAGGAAGGAAGCTAACTTACATTTCCGTCATGGCCGACATCCGTCGAATCAATCTTCTCGAAGTTATCGCTCTCACTAGAAGAGCAACGCGCCTGCTCTTGCTCGTCCGCCATTTTGTCTGAAAACAATAATTCTAGTTATATATATGTAGTATATTTATTTATATATACTAACTTATACTACACAAAGATCGCAAGTTCGAATCCTGACTGTACCAATGAGTTTTTCTGAACTTAAGTACAGTGATTAGTCACACCACTAGCTTTACGGTAAGGGAAAACATCGAGAGGAAACCTGCATACGTCTGGGAAGAAATTCAAAGGCGTATGTATAGTCGTGCTTGAGTAACGGCGATGGACTCGCCATCTGTCACGTTGGCACCAAATATACCTCTGGCGGAAAGTGGATGTGTGGGTATTTACTACCTATACACCGACGAGCATGTATGAACAGACTGATGAATGTGGACGAAGCGACAGAGGTATGTAAGTCTAGAGAACTGGCGCTCTATACTCTCAGCCTACCCCGTAAGGGACTCGGCGTTAGGAGACCGGATAGCATAATGGGACTAATTCCTCTGTTGCCAACCTAATATAACAACCCACCCCCTCCCCAAGGAGCTCATTACTGGAAACCGTATTCACGGCGTAGGAACACAACACAAAAAATACTGATATGCCCCAGTCGTAAAGCTCCAAGCTTGAATAGGAAACCCATTATGCCCTACCACTCTTAAATTCGTTAATTTTCGTTTATCTTTCTTCACTCATCCTTTCTATATATATAAAACCAACGAAACATGCCTTTTTTCATCTTTACCATCACACCCTCGTACATGCTAGTTGCTTTGCGAATCTTTTCATTGTGGATTCTATCAAAAATCCTTACGCCGCACATTTTTCGAAGGGAAAATATCTCATAAAGCTATTTTAGAATAGCCTACCCCTTCGGGGACCCTTGTGGGAAGGCGTGAGGATATATTATTATTATTATTTTATAATAGAATGTCTGATAATGATAGCAATATTTTTAGACTGCAACATTCTGCTTTTAATATTTTGGTAGGCGCTTTTTGGAACGTGGCCTAATATAATAAACGTGGATGTAAATCTGTTTGTTTGTTTCGCTTTCACATAAAAAATACTTAACCGATCATCATGAAACTTTGTACACATATTCTCTGAGGTATTGGGAAGGATGTAGGATTTTACTTTTTATTACACAGAAATACAAATGAAATCGATTGACGTAGTTGAAATGGCGGGCCATGGCTTGTATTAAATAATATAGCGGTGCCTCGCCAATTTAGCCGGGTAAAATAGGACGTATCCTGTTTATGTGTAAATCAAGCTATTCATCTCTGTGCTAAATTCCATCCAATTTTGTTCAGTAGTTCTATCGTAAATGTATGACGATAAAGTTTTTTTTATACCGCACGAGTGGCAAACAACCATGCAGTTCACCTGGTGGTAAGCGGTTACCGCTGCCTATGGGCGCTTTAAAATACGACCATAGAATCATGCACATAATTTATATTGCAAAGCAATCCTACAGTAAAATTCCCAAGATATTATATAATATAATATATCCTCACGCCTTCCCACAAGGGTCCCCGAAGGGGTAGGCAGAGGTGTATAGGTAATACCCACACACCCACTTTCCGCCAGAGGTATATTAGGTGCCAACGTGACAGATGGCGAGTCCATCGCCGTTACTCAAGCACGACTATACATACGCCTTTTGAATTTCTTCTCAGACGCATGCAGGTTTCCTCTCGATGTTTTCCTTCACCGTAAAGCTCGTGGTGTGACTAATCACTGTACTTAAGTTTTAGAAAAACTCATTGGTACAGTCGGGATTCGAACTTGCGACCTTTGCGTCGCAGGCAACTGCTCGAACCACTCGGCCACCACGGCTCTTCCAAGATATTAATATTTCATAAAGAGACGATCGAGCGATCAGGTGGAATTCTTAAATGAAAAGATATCGCGTGCCATCGGCGCATCGCGTAGATATTGGATTTCGAATGAACATTCCGGAATTCAAACTAGGATCCAGAACCTGCCACCCCGCCCCCCCAAGGTGGCGAAACCAGGGCGCGTTAGAACCATAATAATAGACTTTGTACACCACAAGCTGTAAGGTGAAGGAAAGCGAGGAGATATCACTTGCATACGTTTGATAAGCAATTCATAGGCATATATATATATATATATATATATATGCCTTGTACCTTAGTCTTGGATGTCCTATGTATTTATGTATATATCTATCTATATAGGTATATATCCTTAATAATATTATAAATGTGAATGTAAGTTTGTTTGTTACGCTTTCACGTAAAAACTACATAACCGATCGTCATAGAACTTTGTACACATATTCTTGGAGGTATTAGAAGTAACATAGGATACTTTTAATAGATTTTTTTTTTACCAAACAAAAAGTCACGCCGACGAAGTCGCGGGTACAGCTAGTTATAATATAAAAAAAACTAAAATACACAGATGATGCCGCTGATCTACTCACAGAGCTGCCTCCAACAGAATCTGTCGAGGATCCTATAGCGGATAAAATAAGTATGGGAGAGATTGTAAGTGCGATAAGAAGTCTGAAATGTGGAAAAGCTGCGGGAATAGATGGGATTACGGCTGAGATGATCAAATACGGTGGACCAGCGGTCTGGGACGTCATCTATTTGCTATGCAATCTTTGCTGGGAAAAGAGGGTGATGTTCGGACATGACTGGAGGCGAGCAGTCATCGTGCCTTTCTATAAAGGAAAGGGATCACGATTGGACTGCTCAAACTACAGAGCCATCAACTTAGTCCCAGCTTAGCTGGTAAAGTGTATGCAGAAGATCCTGACGATAAGAATGCAAGAGCGATCCGAAAGGTTTCTCTAGGAATCCCAAGGTGGATTTAGACCAGGAAGAGGATGTATGGATCAAACCTTCTCGCTTCGCGGAATCGCGGAAAAGTTTTTGGATATTAACCAAAGGGTTTTCTGCGCTTTCGTCGGCTTGGAGAAGGCATTTGATAGAGTCGTACGAAAGGAACTCTGGGACGTGTTGCCTGGATATGGAGTGAGCAGTTCCCTACTGCATGCCGTGAAATCACTCTATAGTGATAGCGAGGCGTGCGTTAGGGTTAACGGTGAGATGTCACCCTGGTTTGATGTGAAGTCGGGGTTCAAACAAGGGTGTATCATGTCTGCCTGGCTGTTCATTATATATCTAGATAACTGTCTGAGAGCACTAAGAACGAACGGATGTGGAGTGAAAATGGGAAACTTAGTGGTCAACTGCCTATTATACGCCGATGACGCGGTTTTGCTGGCGTCATCAGAGGGCGAACTGCAGTCACTAGTTACCATAATGAAAGTAGAATGTGAAAAGAAGGGGCTGCGCCTAAACGCTGGCAAGACTAAGGTTCTGGTATTCGAAAGAGAGGAACAAGTGACCGGGTGTGCTATATCGGTAAATGGGCAAATTCTAGAGCAAGTGAATGAATTTGTATATCTTGGAAGCATGTGTACACGAGATGGAAAGTATGAAAAAGATATTGAAAGAAGGATAACTGCCGAAAATAAGGTGAATGGAGCCATGTCGGCGTTGATGGGCAGTAAAAGTCTGAGCAAGAATGCTCGAGTTGCTGTCCTCAACGCGATATTGGTACCTACCTTATTGTATGGCAGCGAATCCTGGGTATGTCAGAGGAAGTATGAAAATAGCTTGAATGCAGTCGAGATGCGATCTCTTCGAAAATGTGCGGCGTAACGATATTAGATCGAATCCGCAATGAAGAGATTCGCAAATCAACTGGCGGAATGAGGGCGTGATTGTAAAGATGAAGAAAGGCATGTTACGTTGGTTTGGACACATAGAAAGGATGAGTGAAGAAAGATTGACGAAACAGATATACAAAGCAAAAGTGTGTGCAAGAAGAGGCAGAGGAAGGCCACGTTCCAACTACCCGGATCAAATAGATCGGACTCTCAAGGACGGGAACGTTAAGAGAACTCGAAACCGACGAGCATGTATGAAGAGACTGATGAATGTGGACGAAGCGAAAGAGGTATGTAAGTCTAGAGAGAACTGGCGCTCTATACTCTCTGCCTACCCCGTTAGGGATTTGGCGTGATGATATGTATGTGTAAAATACACAGTTTTGCAACTACTTTTGAATAGTCATATTATTGACAAGTGTGCGAAGTTTTAATTCAATGTTAAAGTAGGTGAAAATTTATTTCAAAGATTCCATTACATACATACATATATACATACCTACCAAACTAATAAAAGCGTGGTCTATATCCATCCACGAAGACGCGCCCCACTATTTTCTAGTCGAGGAGGTCGCGGTATGCGGTGAGTATGACCCGACTCTATTAATTGTAGTGTGCGTGTGCACTCATAGGTAATCAGTGTGTACCGATAATACTCAAACATTAGTGGAAGGTTGCACACTTACACTATAAAATATAGGGAAGAATAGTGGGGCGCGTCTGCGTGGATGGCACTATCTACACCGCGGCTCAAGAACATATATTGTCGTCAAGTATCAAATCGATGTTTACGCCCAAAAAAGGTGTCGAATTACTTATACAGACCTACATGTCAGCGCATGATCATTCCTTATCTTAATTGACGGTTATCAAAGTCATAGGTTAAGAAGCCAAGCAAGATTATAACGTGTTCGGCGACCACATGCATGCGCATCATGAAGGTGAATGAGGACACATGATAACACATGACAAGTGAAATAGAGGGCAAATTAAATTTAAAAACATTCCCAGAACGTGATAGACCTTGTGTATATCTTGCGAAGCCGTGGTGGCCAAGTGGTTCGAGTTGCCTGCGGCACAAAGATCGCAAGTTCCAATCCCGATTGTACCGATGAGTTTTTCTGAACTTATGTACAGTGATTAGCCACAGCTCGCGCTTTACGGTGAAGGAGAAATTCGAGAGGAAACCTGTATACATTTGAGAAGATTTTCAAAGGCGTATGTATAGTCGTGCTTGAGTAACGGCGACGGACTCGCCGTCTGTCACGTTGGCACCTAAAATATATCTCTGGTGGAAAGTGGGTGTGTGGGTACTACCTTAACACCTCCGCCTACCCCTTCGGGACCTTTGTGGGATATCTCTTCGGGACTTAATAAAATAGAAAACAGATGTATCATGCCTAGTAACAACCCGACCCTTCACCCCTTCCTCATCTAAAGCGCGGCCAATTACTTCCGTGCAGACCATAACGGCAGAGGCAATTTATCTTTTTTTTATTTTTTTTTTGTATTGTCTCTATTGCAATTCATCCTGCTATTAGGCTTATAAAGCAATCCTTCGCCCTACGCCAATATACAATGAGCCTTGGATCCAATTGGCGAATAATACCATCACTCGAGCTACATCGCCGCGGTAATATTCAAAAGTATTGTCTGCTTATTACACAATCTTCGAGCGAGTTTGGCGCGTGTATGTATGTATGGAATTCGTTTAGAATTACTGCCTTGAAGCATTATAACCGGTCTGGTCTAGTGGTTAGAGCTCCTGACTGCGAAACTTGATGTCGCGGGTTGGAATCCCGCTAAGGGCAGATATTTGTGTGATGAACACGAGTATTCGTACCTTAGTCTTGGATGTCCTATGTGTTTATGTATATATCTATCTATATAAGTAAATATATCGTTGTCTAGTTACCATAACACACGCTTTGCTTAATTTGGGACTAGGTCAATTTGTGTGGAATTGTCCCAAGGTATTTATATTTATCCATTAATACCAAAACGCACTAAAGAGGTTGAATTATGCACATGGACGAAGCGAAAGAGAGAGTCTAGAGAGTACTTGCGCTCCATACTCTCGCCTACGCCGTTAGGGACTCGGCGTGATATGTATGTATTATAATGGATTTAGCGATAAGATTTATAAATCGTGACAAAGAGACAAACAGTTAGTCTCACTTTTATAATATTAGAATTGGTAATGTCGCGATAATCCATATGACGACTCAAGACGCAAACAGGAATCTCCGTTCACCAGATTCTACGAAGGTAATGTATTTTTATATAGGTACTTACAATAAAAGTAAACAAGCATTTATACTGGTGGTAAACAATATAAACAATATATACACAAACAATATAAGGCTTGATACTCGTGAGTAGACAATCTCGGTTGAAAGGGCGTGAAAAGGTAGAAAGAAGAGAAGAGGAGAGGTAGGCCATAACGGGTTGCCCGTTCGAATTTGTAGCTGCCCGACTGGGGCAGGACCTCCACCTTATAGAAGGCCGTAGCCAAATAACACAATTTATTGTGTTGTGTTCCTACGTGGTCAATAAGGTTTCCAGGATTAGCTCGCTATCACTGTACTTAAGTTCAGAAAACACATTAGTACAGTCGGGATTATAATAATAATAATATAATATATCCTCACGCCTTCCCACAAGGGTCCCCGAAGGGGTAGGCAGAGGTGTATAGGTAATACCCACACACCCACTTTCCGCCAGAGGTATATTAGGTACCAACGTGACAGATGACGAGTCCATCGCCGTTACTCAAGCACGACTATACATACACCTTTGAATTTCTTCTCGGACGTATGCAGGTTTCCTCTCGATGTTTTCCTTCACCGTTCAACTCGTGGTATGACTAATCACTGTACTTAAGTTTAGAAAAACTCATCGGTACGGTCGGGATTCGAACTTGCAATATTTACTTTGCAGACTACGCAAAACACTCGACCATCGCGCCATTTTTATTACGAAACGAACAGGTTTTTTGGTTTAAATTACATGTCAAATACATATATACATACATAAACATATCATCACGCCGAGTCCCTAACGGGGTAGGCAGAGAGAATAGAGCGTCAGTTCTCTCTAGACTTGCATATATTTCGCTTCGTCCACATTTAGAACACTTGACCGTCTTTGAGTGTACGATCGATCTGATCTAGGTAGTTGGAACATATATGCATACATATCTTAGTATCTTATCTTATCTTACTAATATTATAAATGTGAAAGTTTGTAAGTTTGGATGTTTGCCGTTCTTTCACGGCCAAACGGCTGAACCTCTTTGGCTGAAAGTTGATAGGTATATATAGTATATATTAAATTGTGATAGCTTATACCTAGGAATAGGACATAGGCTACTTTTTTTTATTATTTTTAATCTTGAAGAATTCAAAGTTCTTATATTATGCTCTTTCACGGCATAGCGGCTGAACCGATTCTAGCAGGAAAATTTTCAAAGCACTTTTTCGAACTCCGCACGGGCGAAGCCGCGGGCATAAGCTACTAATAGTTGTATAATATATATATATATAAATATATATATATATATATACAACTATTAATACTTGAATAAACACATACAACCACCTACGCACAGAGTCAGTTAATGATTGGAATTAACGATATGTCTTAAAGGTCAGGTTCTACTTATATTACCTACTATTATAATAAAGTGTTTCCATGTACGATTGTGTATATGTCATCTTACTATAATTTATATTCTTTAGCACACATACATATTATAATCACGTAGCATTTCTCTCTCCTCTTTCGCTTCGTCCACATTCATCAGTCTCTTCATACATGCTTGTCGGTTTCGAGTACTCTTGACGTTCCCGTCGTTGAGTGTCCGATCGATTTGATCCAGGTAGTTAGAACGTGGTCTTCCTCTGCCTCTTCTTGCACATACACTTTCGCTTTATATATCTACTAGCTGTACCCGCGACTTCGTCGGCGTCGACAGCTTTTTTACCTTTCGAAAAAAAAAACTTTTTTTCAACAAAAAGTATCCTATGTTACTTCTAATACCTCCGAGAATGTGTGTACAAAGTTTTATGACGACCGGTTAAGTAGTTTTTACGTGAAAGCGTAACAAACAAACTTACATTCACATCTACACTAATATTATAAAGAGGAAAACTTTGTTTGTTTGTTTGTTTGTTTGGTTGTAATGAATAGGCTCAAAAACTACTGGACCGATTTTAAAAATTCTTTCACCATTCGAAAGCTACATTATCCACGAGTAACATAGGCTATATTAAATTGGACCCGATAGGTGGCGCTGCGATCGTGCTACGGGCAATTTAACTTTTTCACCCGAGCGAAGCTGGGCGGGACAGCTAGTTTATAATATTAGTATGGATTTCGGCAATCTTTCTTCTGTAACGTTTCCCTACATCTTTACAATCACACTCTCATTCACACAATTAGGTTGGCGAATCTCACTAATGTTAAAAGAAGTAGACGCCAATATCACATTCCGCATAGCTATTGTTTATGTATTAAGACTGATGGATATGGATGAAGCGAAAGAAACCTGTAAGTTAGAGAACTGGCGTGATGGTATGTTATCTATAACATGAGGATATGTCCTCACGCCTTCCCACAAGGGTCCCCGAAGGGATAGGCAGAGGTGTATAGGTAGTACCCACACACTCTCACTTTCCGCCAGATATATTTTTGATGCCAACGTGACAGATGGCGAATCCATCGCCGTTACTCAAGCACGTCTATAAATACGCCTTTGAATTCATCTTTAACGTAATAATTAGTAAATGGTATAATTAACGTAATTTCCTAAATACTAATCATTAGTAAATTGAATATTTGTACTCGTAAGTCATGTGTAACGATCCGGTCTAATTACTGAAGAAGCAAGTTTAATTTAAATTATGTAACCAATTATACAAGCCGTGGTGCCGAGTGGTTCGAGCAGTTGCCAGCGACATAAAGATCGCAAGTTCAAATCCCGACTGTACCAATGAGTTTTTCAGAACTTAAGTATTCTTAACTTAAAATTTTAAATAAACTATAAATTTTAAAACACAATGATTACCACTTTAATAACGAGTGTTACCCCCTCTTGCTCTGATGACAGCTTCCAAACGGTTCCTCATTGACCCAATGAGGTGCTTCACTCTGTCTTGTGGTATACCCACCCATTCCTCGGTCAGAGCCGCTTGCAGGTCAGCTCTTGTACCTGGTGCAGGATCTCTAGCCCGTATTCTGCTCTTTAGGTCATCCCATAAATGCTCAATAGGATTCAAGTCCGGACTACGAGCTGGCCAGTCCATAACAACGATACCCACTTCTCGTAGGTACTGCCGCACGACATTTGCGCTGTGTGGACGGGCATTATCCTGCATCAGGATGAAGTTTTCTCCAATAAAACCAGCGTATGGGATGACGTGGTCTTCCAAGATATCTTCAATATACCGGTGTGCGGTCAACCCTCCCACATGGCGGCCAGTTTCAATGAAAACCAGTTCAGTTTTTGCTTCCATTGATATGCCAGCCCACACCATGCAGGAACCTCCTCCGTACGTAACAGTTTCTGCTATGCAGCATTGTGTGTTTCGCTCCCCCGACCTTCTGTCGCCATGTAGGCATACTCTGCTTTCATCCGAGAAGAGAACAGAGCGCCATTGATCCTCAGTCCAATCGACGTGTTCTCTTGCAAAACGTAGCCGGGCTGCTCGATGACCTGCAGTCAATTTGGGACCCGTTGCTGGTCTTCTTGGAGTGAGGGTTGCTGCCTTGAGTCTTCTTCTCACTGTCCAAGAACTTACAGCTACCCCACGTGTTTCTAGGAGCTCCCGTTGAACTTGGACCGCGGTGAGAGAACGATTCCTCAGCGAAGTACGGACGATAAAGCGATCGTCTGCCTCCGAAGTGGACCGATTTCTACCGGAACCTTTTCGTCGGTGAAAGTCACCAGTCTCCCGGTACCTTCGGTATATTCTTGATACCGCTGACTGGCTCATCTGCAAAGTACGAGCCACTTGACGTTGACTCAGGCCCTGTTCCAATAGGATAACTGCTTGAGCCGCTGCTTCCGCTGTTGTATCCATTGCTTAATATTCTTGCTTGGAGACTGAGGAGATGTGTACCTGTTGACGTTTCACGGCCAACTGATAAGGGTGAAAGGGGTACGTCACCTTTTATACTGTTATGAGTTAACGAGTACGAGATCATACAGTTACTGTTCCTCGACTATTGTGACAATGTCTAAAAGTTAATACTGTAGTAATTGTTATTTTTTTAAAGCTAACATCTAGAACTCAAAGAATTTAAGATTTAGGTCTTAATTTTTAAATTAGAACACTGAGTGCGAAAGTATGAAATGAGTCGATTTTTTTGCTATATATATGCATATATATATACCAATGATACACGGTTTACCGTAAAGGTTCCAAGCGATTTAATTATATTCACTATCTACCTATTATATGTAAAGTATGCACAATGACAAGTTCAAAAGGTCAAAACAGCACGGTTCACGTGTAAAGTAGCCTATGTCAAAAATGTTTTAACTGACATTTCAATGAAATACTGTTTTGAAATTGAACTAAATCTTCACACAAGTAAGCTTGGTGCAGACGGGATTCGAACTTGTAATTTTTTATCGCACGTGACAACGCGAACCACTCGGTCTCTGATTCATGATGGAATGAAATTGAAATGATGCTCATATTTTTGGATTATTTTCGTTCTTTGATGATCCGCTGGATGATATTTGATAAGAGCAAGTCATTAGATCTTCATCCATTGGTATTTTGAGAAACACTGTGGCCATAACATTATAATGAAATACGGCACAGAGATAGAATATAATTCAAAAGGGTTATTATAAAACATCTGATTATTTTAATGATGGCCATGCATGGCAATGAATTGCTCCTCTTGTACAGAGTTTATATATGTAACTACCCCAACGTAAAAGGGAACAAATGTTAAAAAAGCAAACCGGGGAGTTTGTTTCGCCGTTTCTTCTCCTGGCAGGTATTTTTTCTTGGAAACGGTGGTAACTTTAGTCTATATTAAACGTGACGTTCAATAAGTGTTCCCTGTGTCCCTTACGTTGAATAAAATATTTTGATTTTGATTTTTGCTGGATTAACAAATATAAAGTTTTAATCCAGAAAAAAAACTACCAATTAAAAGAATTTCGACGCGGGTCAAAACGCGTTCTACTACTAGTTTTCATATACGGATACATATTTTAATTAATTAAAGTACATTAAATGTTTTTTATTACATCCACAAAAAAACGTCACAAATATTTATGACCATACGAGTTACACGAAGGAAACACGAATACAGACATTAAAATCAAAATGTTCACATACGCCATCATACGCACTGACCGTAGTCTCCAAGTCACTGATTTGTAAATCAATGAGCCGAGTTTACAATTTGAATGGTATTTCTATCGTATTTATTATAACAGTATTTGTCATTATTTACTCGACAACCCTTGGGTTAAGCAGAGGCATTGTACTTGCAACCTGCCATCAAATTTTTGGCAACTTTTTAACCTCAGAAAAACTTTTCTAATTTCAAAATTAATCATTCAAATTTGGAAGTAAGCATACACGTGTTTTCTTTTTAGTAGGCATAAATTTTTTACATATATGACATAATGTATTCAGAACAGGTTTCGTAATGATTGTTATGATTTGAATTAAGGCACGAATCGGTCTAACATGACTAGCTCAATTAAATATTTATAAAGCTTAAATACTAAAGTGTAAACTTCGATATTACCCCAAAAATAAAATAAACCAAAGTTCAATTCAATTCAAGAAAAAGAGACACTTACTTAGGTCCAATTTTTTGGTACGCCACTTGAAAAGGGTTTTAACGATATAACTAATACAAACAATTCCAAAAAAAAAAGCAATTGTCAACATGTAAAAAACCAAACTAATCACATCACTACACCTTCGCGTTTTGGCGGAGCGTTTAAAAACGGAACGACTTCCCGCCAATTTGACGCGCGACTGTCATTCGCCCGCGGTCGGATCGATTCAATTCAGAAACGAAAATAATCCAATTCAATCGTCACGTACAGTTCATTATTCATCCAACTATACTGAACTGCCAGTAATTTAATCACTCACGTAGATAACGAGGTACCTATTTTATTTGTTCAGTTTATAATTTTAAATTCCTTTGCTTAACTTCACGCGAGGTTACATGCTTCATTCACGGGATGGCACTAGCGATTCGTTTGGTTAAATTGCGTATCAAGCGACGTCGACCTTGCTTTTTAGCATTTAACGTTTAGTTGAACTACTTTTCCGCGGCGCTTGAAGAAGCGCTTTAATTAAATCCTTGAAAAGCGTATGATTGATCCCATTGAACTCTACGACACCGCCGGGTTTAATTTTGTTATCAGATCCCGTGCCAATATACATTTTAAAGTGTAAATAACATTTCAAGGTACCTACTTGTAGATATTACAGGAATTTATTTTTCTTAAAAATGTAATTCTGATTATGAAAGTATTGGGTTAAGTATTGGTATTTTAATTTTCTCCCTTTTATTGTTTCTAGGACACATATGGATTCTAATAGATATTAGTCCGACGATAAATAGACTAGATAATGAAGTGAAAAAGAGAAAGAGAGAGTGAAAAAGTGAGAAAAACGTTATTTTCAAAATGTATAGGTTTTTTCCAAAACTGAAATCGTGGTTGAAATGCAAATCTAGCAGAGGTGGCCGTGAGGTTTGAGTTGCCTGCGGCACAAAGATCGCAAGCTCGAATTCCAACTGTACCGATGAGTTTTCTGAACTTAAGTACAGTGATTAGTCACACCACGAGCTTTACGGTGAAGGTAAACATCGAGAGGAAACCTACATACGTCTGAAGAAAAAGAAACGTAACGTACGAAGAAATTCAAAGGCGTATGTATAGTAGTGCTTGAGTAACGGCGATGGACTCACCATCTGTCACGTTGCTACCTAAAATATATCTCTGGCGGAAAGTAGGTGTGTGAGTACTACCTATACACCTCTGCCTACGCATTCGGGGACCCTTGTGTGAAGGCGGATATTGAGGCTTGTAGCCAGGCACTTTTCAGGTGCTAAGGAAACGCAACTGAGAGCACCTTCTCCCACAAGGGCCTTTAGCTGCGTTAGCACCGAACAAATTCCTGGCTAGAATCCTAGTCTTGCTGATGCTCGATGAAATCGAGACCCTAACGGCGTAGGCAGAGAGTATAGAGCGCCAGTTCTCCCTAGACTTACATACCTCTTTCGCTTCGTAGGATAACAGCTAATGCAAATATATTTAAATCAGATAAGTGGTCTTTAAGACACGTTTGAGCAAACTAAGATTCTAAAGAGACAGGCTACAACCACTACAGATGATGCCATCCACGAAGACGCGCCCCGCCAGCTAGTTGAGGGGGTCGCGGGATGTCCGTAGTATGGACCCGATTCTATTAATTGTAGTGTGCGTGTGCACTCATAGGTAATCAGTGTGTACCGATAATATTCGAACATTAGTAGAAGGTTGTACACTTCGCTATAAAATATAGGGAAGAATAGTGGGGCGCGTCTGCGTGGATGGCACTATCTATACCATCTCTTAATATCTTTGAAGTCTCTATGTTTAAATGGAGATATAAAAACCTCTTTCAAACAGTAGATGACGTCTGTGCACGAAATCGCATCGATCCAGGCAGACTTGTTCTTAGTGAAATACCGAGGTTAACTAAATACAGTAAAAGTTGTCTGTTAATGTGCATTAACGTATGTATGTAACAAGTTATGTACCTTCTCAATTTAACTTGTTATGCTCTAGACAGTTAAGGATAACATACCTAACTCTTTCGCTTTGTCCACATTCAACAGTCTTTTCATACATGCTCGTCGGTTACGAGTACTCTTGAATTATATAAATGTTCTAGCTGTCCCGCCCAGCTTCGCCCGGGTGAAAACGTGTTTTTTTAATTTCATAAAAAGTTGAGCCAAAATTCAAGTCAATCGGCCTTATAGTTCCTGAGATTTCGTGATGAGTGAGTTTACAAATGGCATCTCTTATGTATATATATATATATATATATAGATTACCATTAAAGTTACAGATTTTTTGAGCAATAACCCTTAAATTCGCATGCTGAAATCTCAGCGAAAAAACATGTATGTACATACATACATACATATCTTCACGCCAAGTCCCTAGCGGGGTAGGCAGAGAGTATAGAGCGCCAGTTCTCTCTCTAGACTTACATACCTCTTTCGCTTCGTCCACATTCATCAGTCTTTTCATACATGCTCGTCGGTTTCGAGTACTCTTAACGTTCCCGTCCTTGAGAGTCCGATCGATTTGATCCAGGTAGTTGGAACTTGGCCTTCCTCTGCCTCTTCTTGCACACACTTTTGCTTTGTATATCTGTTTCGTCAATCTTTCTTCACTCATCCTTTCTGTGTCCAAACCAACCTAACATGCCTTTCTTCATCTTTACAATCACGCCCTCATTCACGCCAGTTGATTTGCGAATCTCTTCATTGCGGATTCGATCTAATATCGTTACGCCGCACATTTTTCGAAGAGATCGCATCTCGACTGCATTCAAGCTATTTTCATACTTCCTCTGACATACCCAGGATTCGCTGCCATACAATAAGGTAGGTACCAATATTGCGTTGTGGACATGAACATGTATGTATCTAATTATTTATAAAAACACCTATTTATATATAAATTAATATATATAGGTACTAATATTTATACCAAGCTTTATGCGCATATACATTAGTCTTTATTTAAAATAAATCTTATAAATTACATTTTTAAATGTATATCTATATAAAAACTAATATTTAAAAATATAAAATACTATTATTATTATTATTAACAAACAAACACTAATAAGGTTTAGTAAATTGATTGAGTGGTAGATAGATATATTATACCAGCAGGAGCTAAGCTTAAAGGCGGAAAATTATTTAGACGTAAGTCAGTTATATAGATGTAAGTCAGTTGCTTAATCTAGGTTAGTCTTCAAATCATTGTGATATTATGTTAATATATAAATCTAAAATCCTGTTTAATTATCGCATTATTATTGTTGTAGATAGTTAAATAAATAATGACAAATATAGAAGAAAACATGGGTAAGAACTAGTATTGATTGGGAAAGCAGAATATTCGACGCATCCTTCCAGCCTGACTGATCGAATGACGATTCTCTCTGCCTATCATAACGGTTTCATATTATCATAACTGCTTTGATTAAAGAGATACTGACCACTGGGCCAACTGGGCTGGACCAAAGAGTAAAGTAATAAAGACTGAAAGAGTTCTTCAATCTTATGTAACATGCGAGTTCAATCTTAGGCGTTGGTGCCCCAATTTGACGTGGTTACTGCTTGTGTTGCCATACTCATTCTACATTATATTTCAAGGGTTTGTAGCTTGTTCGTAGTAGTAAAAATAAAAGCTTTCTTATTTCTAAGATGTATGTAAGGCTAGTGAGAATTGGCCATTCTTTCTGTCTACGACAAATTAAAATCAGAGGATGGTTACCGAGATGAACTTCCAATGTATGGCATGGTGACAAGAAGAAAGGCAAAACCAAGAGTGGGACAAATATACATCGTTATAAATATTATTTTAAAACTCAACCAAAGTAGGTATATTGCACCAGCCTTATGTGAATGTAAGTAAAATAATATAATATTACTTTTAAATTTATCTACATTAAACTGTTTATAATGTCTGATTTCACAATTTATTTTGTAATTTTATGTTATACCTGCAAAGGAAACAATATTTTTTAGTAATATTGTGTATCTAGAAATAAATTTTCAGTTTCAAAAGAATATAGTTTTAAATTACACAAATTGTTTTTAAAATGTATGCTATCGAAAGACTTGTATCCACGTCATGAATATAACCATAATAAAAAAGTATGTGTTGCCATCCATTTGGTTCTATGCCCTCTGCCATTAGATTCTGTCATATTGAAAAAAAAGTTAGAAGTGATACGTGAATCAAGGACGTTTTCCCTGTGAAAAGTAACTTTACGTGAAATTGTAATCTAACTTCGAAATACTTGATGTTGATGGATTATCTTGTATAATAAATTTATTACATAGACGAGATGATTATCGAAAACCCGGATACTTTTAAGTCATGGTTGACATCCATATTGGAACCCCTGTGAGTACTTGGCTGCCATATTTATAATGCTGCTATTATTTACTTTCATATTTTTTACGTAATTTGCACATAATTTTCTAATGCTTGTCGAAATTTTCTGAATTCACGGCGTATATTAATTAATTTTACATTAAGTGACACTAGTTTCATGCAGGAAAATAGATATTTAGCCATATAAAGTGTAATCATTCGTCAGAATACACATGGTCATATTTCTGTAGTTTTCATGTTGGAAATTAGTTTTTTCCTATTTATGAGGCGCTCACAACATCGTAAACGGGCAAAAGTAATCGTTATATAACACGTATTATTAGCTTTTAGTCATTTTAGGCACATTCGTTTGGGTTATGTGAGATCTAGTACATTCTCGAATTAGGTACGCTATTTGGTTTACTGAAGCGGGCACGATCAACTCCTTCATACATTAATTGTCAGATTCTGTACTAGCACACAAGATGTAATTTCTGCAATATTTAGGTTTTTGCTTAAATGCTTAGTGAGGGATAATATTAATTTCGATTTGAAAAGGAGTTCAATAATCTAATTGTTTACGGCGACTGGTCTAGTGGTCAGAGCCCCTGACTCCACAGCTTGAGGTTCTATTCCTATTGAGGGCAGATATTTGTGTGATGTACATGAGTATTTGTACCTTAGTCTTGGATGTACTATGTATTTAGCTATCTATGTAAATATTACCATAGTTACCATAGTACAAGCTTTGCTTAATTTGGGGCTATGTCAATTTGATTGGAATTGTCCCAAAGTGTTTATTATTATTATTATATTGCTAGGGAAATACTTAATACATATGTTTACGTTCCACTATGAGGAAAATAGCTCTGAAAAGTTTGAAATGTTAGCTTACATTAACTCAATCATGGTTTTGTAACAACGTTATTAAACATTCTTGAGTAAGTGATACTCCTGGTGTTGTAAGTGTTAAAAAGTGGTGGTAATTGCTTTCCATAGGTTGGTTAGCTTCTTGGCTGCCGCTTACATGATAAACAAAAAAAAAGGACTGAATTAGAAATGAAAAAATACTTTATCAATGTCAATTAATATCACAACACAATCTTTAATGTGGAGGGAAGAGGTCTTGAGAGAGTTTTGTCCATATTTAAACAGACATGATTCTCTCTAGCCTATAGAAACTCAATTGTGGTTTTATAGCAACATTATTATGTTGCTATAATATAATACTTAACAAAGTAATAGCAACATTATGGCCATAGGTTAGTTATGGCCGTTTTATGTTTATTGATGGTATAAATAATAATAATAATAATATATCCTCACGCCTTCCCACAAGGGTCCCCGAAGGGGTAGGCAGAGGTGTATAGGCAACATCCACACACCCACTTTCCGCCAGAGGTATATTAGGTGCCAACGTGACAGATGGCGAGTCCATCGCCGTTACTCAAGCACGACTATACATACGCCTTTGATTTCTTCTCAGACATATGCAGGTTTCCTCTCGATGTTTCCCTTGGTATAAATGGCCTAATGATATCACTATATCAATGTCAATGAATGTCACAGCAAACTATAATGCGGAAGCTGGGAAGGGAAGAGGTCTGTAAGTCTAGAGAGAACCTTTTAGTAAGCACAGATATGCTACTCCTCTATCCATCATTATTTGTAACAAACTTTCACAGTTGTTTAGAAATTTGTTATGTAGTTGTTTGTCAATAAAAAAAATCTTACTTGTTAAGTCTTTCTCCTATAATCCTTACTAATATTATAAATGTGAATGTTAGTTTGTTTGTTACACTTTCACATAAAAACTACTCAACCGATCATCATAAAACTTTGTACACATATTCCTGGAGGTATAAGAAGTAACATTGGATACTTCTTATTGAAAAAAAAAACATTTTTACGACTTAAAAAAGCCAGTTTACTGATATTTTTTTACGGTGATGGCTTATACCCTGAATTAAGACATAGGCTACATTTGAATCCCATCAGATTCAAAGCTCTAATATTATAAAGGCAAATATGTATGTTGCTCTTTCCACGCGGGCGAAGCCGCGGGCATAAGCTAGTATTAGATATATCTTTTTCATCATATTAGGTTTGTTTCTATATTGAGGGCTTGAACCTTTGACGGTGGCTAGCTGATCTGTCAAAATACATGGACAAAACATCCATGGACTGACTAACCATAGCGTTGAGCTGAAACACCTGGAAATCATGAGGAGGCTTTTGCCCAGCAGTGGGCTGTACCAGGCTAACAGAAACTTATCCACTAGGCGGTCATGCTTAACTATAATTATTTTTCGTTATTATTGGAACAAAATGAAAACTGGATGTATCAGATTATAGATTCTATTTTTAAATTGGACACCTCCACTACAAGTCTATTTGTATTTAATTAAATCTCAGTTCTGTCTATATATAGAACAGAACTGTTTGTTTAGTGTGTGTGTGTGTGAATCATATCTACATATTGGTGTTGTGAACATTGTTTGTCTAAATGTGTTTTTTAATATATTGATGGTATGGATACAAGTCCTTTCGGATACATACAGTTTTAAATTACAATGTTAAAGTCATATTGTTACTAGCTGTTATTAGATGGCAAAGATTGGATAAAAATGACGGAAAATGGGTGTGTGGGACTGTTGACCTCTATAACCTCTGCCTACTCCTCCGGGGACCCGTGTAGGAAGGCGTGAATGTAAATATTTATTTATATATTTCAATATATGTTAAAACTAATTGTACCCCACTGTTTTACACGCGTCAATTTAGATTTCATACGTCAATTTTTTGTGCATATCCAGCAGTTTTCGTAGTTTTTGCGTGAAAGAGAAATCCTCACAAACTTTCAAAGCAATTATAAATGTATTAACATGACATACATGCATACATATATGACAGTAGATGAACCTTCTGGTTGATGAACATTGATCACGGTCAGTATAGATAGTGCCATCCACGTAGACGCGCCCCACTATTCTTCCCTATATTTTATAGCGTAA